>PVKH010022247.1:0-14151 GCA_004027955.1 Chaetophractus vellerosus
AGTGAGCTGACTCGGCGCGTTGCCGCAGCGGGGGGAGACAGAGTAGACATAGAAGAACACAAAAAATGAACACACAGCAAGAGCAAGCAGAAAAGGGGAGGGATATGTAACAACAACAACAACAAAAGAACATTAACAGTTATTCCATCATTCTTTAAAAGTGTTTGATATGTGTGTACATTACATTCATTGCCCCCAATTGTTACCATGAATAGGGATAACCTTAAGAATATAAAAATTTTCTTATATAATTTAATGTCATTTTTTAATTAGGGAAAAGCGGCTGCAGGAATGGAAAGCTCTTAAGGAAAGACAAAAATTTGGGGAATTAAGAGAAATTTCTGGAAATCAGTATGTGAAAGAAGTCACAAATGCAGAAAAAGATGTGTGGGTCATAATTCATCTATACAGATCAAGGTAATTACCATAGAATTTTCTCCAAATACAATACACTAATGTTTTTAAATATATATTTCTAGCTTTAAGGTTCTATAAAGCATATAACAAAGGAGTACTAAAGAATAGAAATATATGTATATATACATACATATTTTTAGAGTTTTTGATAATTATTAACTTTAGGGATTAAATTATGTATTTTAAGTTATTTTCATTTCTAATTTAAAGAACATGTCACAGAAAAATAAGCCTCTTTGGCAGTTAATTTTTAAAAAAAAAACTTTTTATTGAAAAATTCAGAAGAGAAAAGTAGAAAGAATGATAAAATTTGCACCCCTAATATCTACCACTTAGACTCAACAATTTAGCATTCTGCCATATTTATTTCATACTCTGTGTGTGTGTGTGTGTGTGTGTGTGTATTTGAGGGACCATTTCAAAGTAAATTACACTCAGCATGATGCTTTTCTCCTAAGTTCTTCAGCACAGCATGCATCTTCAAAACATAAGGACATTCTTCTACATAACCACAAC
This sequence comes from Chaetophractus vellerosus, assembly GCA_004027955.1. Classification (NCBI taxonomy): domain Eukaryota; kingdom Metazoa; phylum Chordata; class Mammalia; order Cingulata; family Chlamyphoridae; genus Chaetophractus; species Chaetophractus vellerosus. Next base: position 934 of record PVKH010022247.1, read on the forward strand.
ACCATTTTCACACCTAACAAAATTGCCAATAATTCACTGATAGCATCCAATGCCTAGTCTTTGCTCAAATTTCCAAACTGACCTCAAAATGTCTTTTATAAATAACATATATTTTTGATCAATGATCTAGTCAAGGATCTTGCAGTGTATTTGGATATATCATGTCTCTTAAGTCTGTTTTTCTTTATTAAAAAAGTGTAGCTTTACAGAACAATCCTGCATAAAATACAGGATTTCCATATACCACCTTATTATTAATGCCTTTATTGGTATGGAACATTTGTTACAATTGATGATAATGTATTTTTGTAATTGTACTATCAACTGTATAGTCCATGGTTTAACTTAGGGGTCACTGTTTGTGTAGTGTACCTCCATGGACTAAAAAAATTTTTTTTCTGTTACCATATATACAATCTATTTGCCCTTTTAATCACATTCAGATACACATTTCAGTGCTGTTAATTATGTTCACAGAGTTGTGCTGCCATCACCACCATCCATTACCAAAACATTTCCGTCATTCCAAATAGGAACCCTGTACATTTTAAACCTTAACTTCCCTTTCCCTATTCCCACCCTGTCCCCTGGTAACCTCTATTCTAGATTCTGACTCTATGAGTTTGCTTATTCTAATTATGTCAAATCAGTAAGATCATACAATATTTGTCCTTTTGTGTCCGGTTTATTTCACTCAAAATGATGTCTTCAAGATTCATCCATGTTGTCTCATGTATCAGGACTTCATTTGTTTTTATGGTTGAATAATGCCCCATTGAACGTATATACCACAATTTGTTTATCCATTCATCAGTTGATGGACACTGGGGTTGCTTCCATCTTTTGGCAATTGTGAATAATGCTGCTGTGAACATCAGTGTGCAATTATCTGTTCAAGTCCCTGCTTTCAATTCTTTTGGGTATATACCTAGTAGTGGGATTGACATATCACATGGTAGTTCTATATTTAGCTTTCTGTACTTCAACTCAAAATGTATAAATGACCTATATATAAAGCCAGATCGATAAAATTCCTAGAAGAAAATGTAGGGAAGCATCTTCAGAACCTTATATTAGGCAATTGTTTCTTAGGTTTTATTCCCAAAGCACAAGCAACAAAAGAAAAAAAGCAGAAATAAAAAAAAATTAAAAAAGAAAAAACACTTGGAAAGTCCCCCCTATTCCACTTATTTCTTGGAGTCCCCAAGGAGAGATTCCACATATTTTTGTGATATATCTATATTCCTCTTTTCCTGTTCCACTGCCTCTTTGGAATATCTTCTCCTTACAAAGCTGCTTGAGAAAGCCTCACCACTGACTGCCATGATGCCAATGCCAGCGTCCATGTCAAGGATGGTAAACCCTAGTGCACTCAAAGCTACAGCCCTTGTGAGAGGAGTAGTGCTGAATCCTGGCACAAGCCGGGAGAGGGGACTTTACCCAACCCTGTGCCAAAGTGGAGCTGAATATTGCCAGTTTCACAAATCTCTCATAAAGATAGTTTCTGGTGCCTACCCTCTGCCTTAGGGCCACAAGCCAATCCAGGGACAGAGGCCATGACATTGTCCTCATCTTAATCTCTCACTAATGAATTTCTTTGTTTTGGTTCCCAGATAAATGTACAGAACAATTTTATGAAAATTAGAGCCCTGCTGTGCATCAGCTTATCAGTTCCCCAAATTTTGATCAGATACCATGCCCCATAAAAAAGACAATTAATTAATTAATTAATTAATTACTTTAAGACATTACTTTTACTGCAGTGAAAACTCTTCGCAGATTCATTTCTAAGTTTTTTTTTTTTTGAGATATCGGGACCAAAGATTGAACCTGGGACCTCGTATGCAGGAGGCCGGCACTCAACCACTGAGCCACATCCGCTCCCCTGTGTTGGCTCCCTTGTCTGTTTGCTTCTTGTTTTGCTCATTGTTTGCTTGTCGTTTTTACTTGTTGTTTGCTCTTTTTTTTTCTTTAGGAGGCACCAGGAACTGAACCTAGTACCTCCCATGTGGGAGGCGGGAGCTCAACTGTTTGAGCCACATCAGCTCCCTCTAGATAGTTTTTCTTTTTTAAAGCTTTATTTATTTATTTCTCTTCCTTCTATCCCCCTGCCCTGTTGTTTTGTACTTGTATGCACTCTGTGTTTTCTTCTGTGTCTGCTTGTCTTCTCTTTAGACCTTCTGGAGTGGAGAGAGGCACTCAATCTCTTGCACCGCCTCAGCTCCCTGGTCTGCTGCATCTCTTATTGTCTCTCTTCTGTGTCTCTTTTTTTTGTGTCATCTAGCTGTACCGGCTCTCTGCGTGGGCCAGCACTCCTGCCTGAGCCAGCTCTCCTGAGCAGACCAACACTCCTGTTTGGACCAGCACTCCACGCAGGCCAGCTTGCTGTGCAGGCCAGCTCACCACATGGGCCAGCTTGCCTTTCACCAGGAGGCCCTGGGAATCAAACCCTAGACCTCCTATATGGTAGACAGGAGCCCAATTGCTTGAGCCACATCTGCTTCCCCCTCTAGGTAGTTTTAAAGCTTTAAGAAAAATCATATTCCTATTTTACCTATGCCACGTATTGATTTAACCAATACGTAAATGCTGCTGGTATTGGTTCCTTACAGATAAGCATGAGAAACACATTTACAAAACTGGAATCTGTTCATGATAAATGCTAGATTCTGAAGAAGTTCGCTAATTATCTTTTTTGAGACCCAATATGATTAACATAATAGATGTTGCTTCTAAATGTCCATTTCATGGTAATAAAATTACTTACTTTAATGTTTATTTCAAGATAAAGGACCAGTTTTGACAAATAATTTTCAAAAATTCATAAGAGTTTGAATGTGTTTTAGTCTCAGCTAAGCTGCTTCAAATTGTCATATGCTTTGAAAACTAATTGACAATTAATTAACTGAAAATTGACAATTACTTATTGAAAATTAATTAACAACCCAAATTTATAACATATATAATAGCAAATTAATTGTCTTATAAATATATTTAGATTTATAAATGTTATTTAGTAATTTATTTATAAGTAACTTTTATAAGTGTTATTTAGTAAAAAATAGGTTTACTCATAACTTTTTCATATTTTAAAGTAAGTGTAACTGTTCAACAAATTTGTGTTACTAGCTGCCATCTGTACATTTTATAGGAGACTGAGAAATTATGTTTTAACTAGGCTCCTAAGTTCTATAATTTTAATGGCTCCCTGCCATTTAATTTATAGAACTATGCCACTTTTCATTCAAAGGAAGATTTAACTTGCTTTTGGAGCATTGGTCAGGGGGCTCTAATTCTCCCTTGGCCAGTGATACTCCTGGCTGAGCTTGAAGTCAGTCTTGTTTCTGTCTTATACAATCTTAAACCTGTGTCCATATTCTAATTTTTGTCTTCTACATTATTCCTATACCCACCTGTATATTTTAAACTTTGAATACCATAACTAGGTCCTTAAATTGTTTCCTAATTTCAGAGATCTCCCTAATATTTTACAGTTCTTCTGGGGATAAGAATTCTGGCCCCTGAACCCCATTACCAAACTTCTTCCCTTACAGCATGAAGATATATAACAATCTTCAGGAAGCCATTTTATCCCTGCAGTGCAATTTGTTATGCCATACACCCTAATTCCATACTTCTCATTGCCACTACCAATGCCCACCTACCGTCTGCCATTCATACCAACCCACCAACCTCACAAGTGTCTGTCATACCACTGACTCAGCTCTCATTCTGACAGTAATGACAGAATTTCTCTGCATTAGATATTAATGGACTCACTTCACCTATTCAAGGAAAATTTGAACTTATAAAGTCAGTTTATATATTACTTTGTGAGGAAAAATGACATTTAAGTTAGGCAGTATATGATTTCCTAGGATTATTTTTAGTAGCTGTGAGGGCCACCCACTAAAATGAAGCAGTGTCTAGATTTGTTGTAGATTATAATGATTTAAAAACTGTATTTATAGGGGGAGGAGAGGGAAGAAGGGAGATGAATATAATGTCTTTTGGTGCAATGGATGAAGTCTACAGTGTAGAGTAAAGGCACTGAAAAAGGAGAATCATTTCTACCTTTGGTAGAGAGAAATATGAAATGTTTTATAGAGTAAGTGATGCTTGGTCTTGCCTCAGTAAAAAAGAAAGGATCCCTCACGTTTTTAAGGTTGGAAGAAATAGGATGGATGGGGTATTTTAGATGGTATATAAAGGTACATAAATAAGAGGTATCATGGTGCTTTGGGGGTCTTTAAGTAATCTTGTGTAACTGAAGCATATGGTAGCAGGCTGAGAATAATGCTGGAGAGGTAAGCAGGGGCCAGCCCATGGAGAGCCTTGAAGGCTGACATTGAGGAGTTCAGCCTTTACCCTAAAGGCATGAGGAGCTATTTGAGGATTTTAAGTTTGAGGGAAGAGTGGTTGTTACGTGATGAGATTTTCATGCTAAGCTCCATTTGTCAGCAGGGTCAAGGATGAATTTGGGAAACAAGACTTAAACAGAGACCATTTAGGAGAATCTGATGCAGCTCAGAGAAGAAAGGAGAGGAGTAAGGTGATGAGCAAAGAGAGAAGAGGACGGATAAGAGATAATACAGAGGTGGAATCGGTATGACTTGATCACCAATTAGGTATTGTGGAAGAAAGGGTGATTTTTGAATTGAGTGTCAAAATAAGAAAATACAGGAGAAAGATCAGATGGGGGGGGGCGGTGGTAGTGGCATTCATCAGCTGTTTATATAGAATGGTGAGATTGCCTAGTGAATGTGTCTAGAATGAGGAGAGGGTCCAGGACATAGTCATAAGGGACCCTCTACATTTGAACCACAGATAGAAGAAGTAAGTCAGAGAGGTAAAAAGAAAATTAATAGAAAGTGTTATCACAGGAAGCCCAAAAAGGAGAGAGTTTCAGAAAGGGTGAAGAGAACATAGAAACTTTTTTTTTTTAAACCTGGTTGTGAACAGGACAGAGGGTAGTTATTAGAAGGAGTCACAAAATTGTAAGATAACTTTTTTTTTTTAAGATTAGAAACTTGAATATGTTTATGTAAAGTGTAGAAAAAAGAGATTTTGGAGAAGGAAAGATAGAGAAAATGGGAAATGAAAGAAGTAGAATAACCAACAGAGAAAGGTACCATAGGATATAGAAGGAGTATTGGATAAAGTAGAGGTGATTAAGTGATGGACTAGGAGGAAAGAAACTAGAATTTTTCAATTGAAGAACAGTGTAATGGGAATTGAGTGATAGAGCAGGAAAAACTGGAAGTTTTGGTCACACTTCCAATCAATTTTAAAATTGTGATGAGGAATAGGTCTGTATAATGGGGACCCAGATGTGGCATTGAGGTAGGATGTCAAAGAAAAGTGTGAGGGAGTAGAGGTGGCCCCAGGGATTAGGCACCTCCCTCCCACATTAGAGGTCCCAGGTTTGGTTCCCGGTGCCTCCTAAAGGAACAAGGAAGATGAACAGACACAGCAAGTGCAAACAATGAGCGGGTGGGGAGAAATAAATAAATATAATAACTCTTTTTTTAAAAAAAGACATTTTTAGGCTTTCTCTGCCTAAAGGAGCCTGCGTCAAATCCCAGTGAGTATTTCTATCCTTCCCTCCTATTCCTCAGCAAGCTCTGTTCTTTCCCCCCATTTCCCAATAAATTCATTTTATTGAATTTAACTAACTAAAAAAAAAAAAGAAAGAAAGAAAAAGAAAAGTGTGGGTGAAGTTTGTTGGAGTCAAGAAAGTCAAGGAACTTTGAGACAAGTAACTATTAATGTGATATTCTCATTATGTAAAAGTAAGTCCGTGATGGTGATAAGAGTTAGGATTCCCTGGTTTCAACTCAGAACTGCCAAGTATTCCCTAGAAGTGTTCGGTTTTTTCTAAGTGCCATACAAACTGGGAACTGGCTTGAATTAAATTGATGCTACCTCAGATGTGATTTCTCCTAGTTAGACATCACATCCCCACGGTCGTAAGTTTCACTCCTGGGCTATAATGGCATTTGCAGTAAAAAAAACAACAACAACAACAAAAACAAAACCCAGGGGTACTGTACAGTTTAACATTACTAGAGGTAACAATTGAGGATGATAATGATATGCTCTTACATGAAAAGCTATCTAAAGATGTATTTGTGCCAAGGGTATACATTTCATTTATTTTATTAGACTGAGATGAGTAGTCTTCTGTTTTTAAAGTTATCATGTGTACGGTTTCTCTTTTTTAGCATCCCAATGTGCTTGTTAGTTAACCAGCATCTTAGTCTCCTGGCAAGAAAGTTCCCAGAAACGAAATTTGTTAAAGCTATCGTGAATAGCTGTATTCAACACTACCACGACAATTGTTTACCAACAATTTTTGTTTATAAAAATGGTCAGATAGAAGGCAAATTCATTGGAATTATAGAATGTGGAGGGATAAATCTCAAGATAGAAGGTAATGATGTTATTCTTAAAATTTTCCTATAAAAATAATGTGAAAACTTCCATAAGTTAACAAGTATCATGAAAGTTTATTTAAAGTATAAGGTTTCTTCTTTGCTTCTACTCTAGTTTTATATACACCCCATATTAATTCTCTTAAAATAATTTTTTATCATTTAAAAATTTTATCAGGGAGCAGATGTGGCTCAAATGGTTGAGCACGTGCTTCCCACATGGGAGGTCTCAGGTTCAGTCCCTGGTGCCTCTTAAAAACAAAAACAAAAACAAACAACAAGGAAACAAATGAAAAAGCCAACTCAGGGGAGCCAATGTGGCTCAGTGATTGAGCGTCAGCTTCCCACAAAGAGGTCCCAGGTTCAATTCCTGGTCCTGGTAACTCAAAAAAAAATTATTGAAGTATATCATTCATACATGAACATATGTAAACAATAAGTGTATAGTAAAAGTTGTGAACTTACAAAACAAACAGCATATCATCTTACAGGGCTCCCTCACATCACCCTACCACCAACATCCTGTATTGTTGTGAAACATTTGTCACAAACCGTGAAAGAGCATCGACAAAACATTACTACTAACTATAGTCAATAACTTATATTTCGTATATAAAATAATATTCTTTTCATAACACCCTTTTGCTTAGAAACCTTAGTAGTTCCCTCCTTCACATAAGTTAAAAATTTAGTTTTCTGCTTTCGAATTTCAGCCCACCTACCCAACTGTATTTCTCTAAGTACAGTTCTTTCTAGTTTATACTCCAGCCGGGCTGATCTTCAACCAGTACCCCTAGAACACATCTTACTCATTTGTACCATCACACTTAGTTTCATACTCTTCTGTACATAAAATACCCTACCCTTTTAAAATTTTCTCTGTCTGAACCCTATTCTTTCACAGATCTCAACTTCCATTTGTTCCATTGTGCAATCTCAAAATTCATAATCAGTCTTCATTTCCCCTACTGAATTCCTATAGCACATAATATCTATACAACTTATTTTTCACTTAATCACATGCTATCCACTTTTGTTGATTACTCAATTCCCTGTGAGTCTCATCTCCCTGAAACAAGTACAAGGACCATGACTTACTATTTTCTTTCATAGCACAGGGCACAGGACTTTATATTTTTTAACTTCTTTAATAATTTTTACTTTTTAACTTAGTTCCAAGGCTATACCCTTGCACTAGTAATTTCTTGGAACTGTTTTAAATCTATATTGTTAAACTCAAAATCCTTTTCTCTCACCATAACTTCCATCATGTTAAAGCCATCATGAACAGCTGTTTTCAACAGTTATTTTTTTCACTCTCTCATTCCCTTAAAACCATTTTTGGCCTTGGTGAGACCTCCCATACTTTAAATGTTCTAGAATGCCCCCAGTCTTTCCCCCTTCTTCTCCTCTCTAAAGATCCCCCTTGTTTCACCACCTTGTTTTGCCAGCTTGGATCTCAAACTTTTAATTTAAAAAAATTTGATATGTAAGAGTATAAAGAATAATATGGCAAACATTCTTGAAATCATTATCTCTAAAAAGAGAAAATGTATTTGTTCATGTTTGCTTCATCTATTTATATGCTTGCTTATTTTTTAAATAAATATTACAGATATAGTTTGTTACCTATATTTCCATTCCTAGCCCATTCCCCTTCCTACCTCTTTAGAGACAACTATTATCATGAATTTAATACACACTAAATTCATGTGTTTACACTTTACACATATATCTATAAAAATACATGTAATGTTTGTATTGTAAGTTTGAAGTTATTCAATAAATGGCATTCCATTGTAGTATGATTTTTTTTTTTTTTGAGAGAGGTACTGGGGATTGAATCCAGGATCTAGTTCATGGGAAGCAGGCGCTAAACCACTGAGCTACATCCATTCCCCATTGAGAGTTGGTTTTTGTTATTGTTGTTGGTTGTTTATTTTTTAGGAAGTACTGGGATTATACCTGGGACCTCATACATGGAAGCAGGTGCTCAACCATTTGAGCTACATCCGTTCCCCTATAGTATGATTTTGCAATTTGCTTTAAGAGACTCAACAACATTGTTTTCAAAACCTAATGGTTATTTCATATAAATCTGATTCAGTAATTTTAATTCCTATCTAGCATTCTATCATCAGATATACCACAATTTATCATTCCCCTACTGATAGAAATTTGAATTCCTTCCAGTTTTCACAAGAATTCTGCTGTGACCATTGTTGTGTCACTTGTGAAAATATACAGGGAATTGTGGGATCATATTTGCAAATTCACTAAATATTGTCAAATTGTTCTACAGATGATAGTATCAATTTATTTTCCTGTTAGCAGTGTATGAGAGTTCCCATTTACCCACAATCTCACCAAATCGTGGTATTGTTAGACTGTTGCTTTTTTGCCAGTCTGATGGATATGAAATATTGTCATTATTTAAATTTATATCTTCTTAATAATTAAAGGGGTTAAGAATTTTTTTCATATGTATTTGTTATTCAGGTTTCCTCCCCTAATAGTTTGTATGTCTTGCCCATTTTTTTCAGTTGTGTCATTTTATTGATATTTATAGGAGTGTGTATGTGTGTGTGCGTGTGTGTGTGTGTATAATTCTGGAAACTTCTTAAATATATTGCTAATATATACTCAGCAGCTAAGGTTTATCATTTACTTTATTTGTTCTTATTTTGAATTGCTGTAAAAGAAAATTGGCAGCCTAAAGCAGTGCTTCTCAATCAGGTGCAGTTTTTGTCTCCTAGGAAGCATTTGCAATGTCTGAAGACATTTTTTGTGGTTATATATATTTTTTCATTTTAACAAAATTTAGTGAAGTATATCATTCATACATGAACACACATAAACAATAAGTATATAGTAAAAGTTGTGAAGTTACAAAACTAATATGCATAACATCATACAGGGCTCCCATATATCATCCCAACACAAATACCTTGCATTGTTGTGAAACATTTGTAACAAATTATGAAGTGGCATCTTCAAAGTCTTACTAACTATAGTCCATATCTTACATTTGCTGTATTTTCCCCCCAACCCACCCTATTATTTTTTTCGTAAACCATACACTTTATCTAAAGTGTGCAATCAGTGGCATTTGGTGTAATCACAGAAGTTGTGCATTCATCATTTCAATCAATAGTAGATCATTTTCATTACTCCAAAAAAAGGTAAAAAACAACAAAAGACAAACCACTATCAAACCCATATGTTAGCACTAGTAATTACAAATCCTGTGACGTGCTTTCACCATTTCTATTCACTTGCAAATATCCTCTCCAACACATGTAGTTTTCTGTATTTTTGATAGTCGTCATTCTAGAAGGTGTGAAATGATATCTCATAGTAGCTTTGATTTACATTTCCCTGTTATCCCATGATGTTGAACTTTTTTCATGTGTTTTTTCACCATTTGTATTTCTTCTTTTAAAAAATGTCTTTTCTGATCTTTTTTCCATTTTTAATAGGGTCATTTGTCTTTTTTATTGTTGAGTTGTAGGATCTTTTTATATATCATGGATATTAGACCCTTGTTGGATGTATGATTTCCAAATATCTTCTGCCATTGAGTAGGCTGCCTTTTTACCCTCTTTACAAAGTTCTGTGAGGTGCACAAGTGTTTAATTTTTTTCTTTTGTTGCTCGTGCTTTGGGTGTATGGTCCAAGAAAACACTACCTACCACAAGATCTTTAAGAGGTTTCCCTAAACTATCTTCTAGGAGTTTTATGGTCCTGGCTTTTTTTATGTTTAGGTCTATTTTGGGTATGCTTGTATAGGGAGTGAGATAGAGATCCTTCCTCTGTCGTTCTTTTGGCTATAGATATCCAGATTTTCTAGCGCCATTTGTTGAAGAGGCTGTTCTGTCCCAGAAAAGTGGACTTGGTAGTCTTATCAAAAATCAGTTGACATAGAGATGTGGTTCTATTTCTCAACTCTCAATTTTATTCCATTGATCAATGTGTCTATCTTTATGACAATACCGTGCAGTTTTGACCGTTGTTGCTTTGTAATATGTTTCAAGATCAGACAGTGAAAGTACTCCCACATCACTCTTCTTTTTTAGAATGTTTTCAGCTATTTGGGTGTACTTTCCCTTCGAAATAAGTTTGATAAATGACTTTTCTATTTCTTTAAAGTAGGCTGTTGGAATTTTGATTGCTATTGCATTGAATCTATAAATCAGTTTGGGTAGGATTGACATCTTCATGATGTTTAGTCTTCCATATCCTTCCATTTGTTTAGGTCTTCTTTGATTTCTTCTAGCTTTTTTTTTGTAGTTTTCTGAATATACATGCTTTATATTCCTGGTAAAATTAGTTCCCAGACATTGAGTATTTTGTTGCTATTGTAAATGGCAATTTTTCCTTGATTTCCTTCTCAGCTTGCTCTTTACTAGTATATAGAAACATTACTGATTTTTGTGTGTTGATTCTGTATCCTGCCACTTTGCTGAATGCATTTATTAGCTGTAATATCTTTGTTGTAGATATTTCTGGATTTTCTAAATATAGGATCATGTCATCTGGAATAATGAGAGTTTTACTTACTCTTTCCCAATTTGGATGCCTTTTATTTATTTATTTTTCTTGCCTAATTGCTTTAGCTAGAACTTCTAGTACAATGTTGTATAACAGTGGTGATAGCGGGCATCCTGATCTTGTTCTTTATCTTAGAGGGAATGCTTTCAACCTCTCCTCATTGAGTATGATCTTGGCTGTGGGATTTTCATATATGTCCTTTATTATGTTGAGGAACTTTCCTACTATACCTATCTTTTGAAGTGTTTTTTTTTTTATCAAGAAAGGACATTGGATTTTGTCAAATGCCCTTTCTACATAATTGAGATGATCATGTGGGTTTTTTCCCTTCAATTTGTTAATGTGGTGTATTACATTAATTGATTTTCTTATGTTGAACTATCCTTGCTTACCAGGAATAAAATCCACTTGATCCTGATGTATAATTCTTTTAATATGCTGGTGGATTCTACTTGCAAGTATCTTATTGAGAATTTTTGCATCTATGTTCATTAGAGAGATTGGTCTGTAATTTTCTTTTCTTGTAGTACCTTTATCTGGCTTTGGTATTAGGATGATTCTGGCTTCATAAAATATGTTGGGTAAGTTTCCCTCCTTTTCAATATTTTTGAAATTTAAAGAGAATTGGTATTAATTCTTCTGTCCCTGGACTCTTCTTTGTTGGGAGATTTTTGATGACTGATTCAATCTTTTGAAATGTGATTGGTTTATTGATTTCCTTTATTTCTTGTAGAGTCAATATAGGTTGTTTGTGCATTTCTAGGAATTTGTCCGTTTCATCTAGGTTGTGTAGTTTGTTGGCATATCATTCTCATAATATCCTCTAATGATCCTTTTTATTTCTGTGGGGTTAGTCATAATGACCCCCTTCTATTCCTGATTTTATTTGCATCTTCTCTCTCTTTTTCTTTGTTAGTCTAGCTAAGAGTTTGTCAGTTTTATTGATCTTCTCAAAGAACCAGCTTTTGGTTTTTCTCTATTGTTTTAAATTCTCAATTTCATTTATTTCTGCTCTTAACTTTATTTCTTTCTTTCTCCTTGCTTTGGGATTGGTTGGCTGTTCTTTTTCTGTTATCTCCATGTGTTCAGTTAAGTCTCTGATTTTAGCTCTTTCTTCTTTTTTAATATAGGCATTCAGGGCTATAAATTTCCCTCTCAACACTGCCTTTGCTGTATCCCATAAGTTTTGGTAAGTTGTGTTCTTGTTTTCACTTGTCTCAAGATAACTGTCTCTCTTACAATTTCTTTTTTGACCCACTAATTATTTAGGAGTGTCTTATATAGGCTCTGTATATTTGTGAATTTCCCCTCTTTCCCATCTATTATTGATTTCCAGCTTCATTCCATTATGATCAGAGAAGGTGCTTTGTATAATTTCAATTTTTTCTTAAATTTATTGAGAGCTGCTTTATGGCCCAGCATGTGGTCTATCCAGGAGAAAGATCCATGGGCACTTAAAAAGGATGCTTATTTGGGGTGCAATGTTCTGTATATGTCTGTCAGATCCAGCTTGTTTTATAGTGTTCAGGTTCTATGTTGCTTTATTCATCTTCTGTCTAGTTTTTCTGTCTATTGATGTGAACAGTATGTTGAAGCCTACAAATATTATTGTACTGATGCCTATTTCTCCTTTCAGTTTTGCCAGAGTTTGTCTCATGTATTTTAGGGCACCCTGGTTAGATGCATAGGTATTTATGATTGTTACTCCTTCTTAGTGTATTTTCCCTTTTGTTAATATATAATGGCCTTCTGTATCTCATCACTTTTTTGCATTTAAAGTCTGTTTGGGGTCCGGCTAGATAGCTCAGTGGATAAAGAGTGCGCTGGGGTACCACATGGGAGGCCCCGGGTTTGGTTCCCGGGGACCTCTCCGAGCGGGCAGACGGCCTTGAGAAAGGCAAGCCGCCGTGGGCGGGGCAAAAGCCACCGTGGGCAAGGCAAAAGGCCGCCACGGGCAGGGCGGAGCCCCCACGGGCATGACAAAGTCACCTGTGAAAAAACGGAGCTGCTGCCTAGCCCGGCAGCCCACAAAAACATGGAGGACTGCTGCCCGCAAAACATGGAGCGGAGCCGCCCGTGGAAATGGAATGGAGCCACCCACGAACGGAGCTAGCCGCCGCCACGGAGGGCCGACTCAGTGCATAGCCGTGGATACGGGGGGAGACAAGAAGCAGACATAGAGAAACAGAGAAAAATGGACACACAGCAAGAGCAAGCAGAAAGCGGGGGGGGG
>PVKH010022248.1:0-14143 GCA_004027955.1 Chaetophractus vellerosus
TTCCCCCAGCCGGTTAATGCCAGAGTGTGCCTAATCAGCATTCTCCCTCCATCCTTTTTGAAAAACAAAAGGAGGAGATGTTGGGGACAATTAAGGAAACATACAGTACTCGTTGTCAGTAGCATGCCTCCCAAGTTAATAATGAACAGCCTGAGTCACGTTCCACCAACTTCTTGGAGAACTGGAAATGCCAGTTAGCTACTCTATCCCCTTCCCCAGCAACAGCAGCTACCAATAGATAACTAACAAGCCACCTTCCCCTGCTAACCACTCCCTCCTCCCTTTGAGCATAAATACTTGTACCTCACCAATAAACCTTTGCAGCTTGATCAGACCTCCTGTCTTGCTGCCATTCTTCATGTCTCCTTGTCCCATACCATTCTTTTTCCCACAGGCTCGGAGGCCCCTGTTGACTGTCCCACTGGACAGGACATTGAGGGACAGATGAAGAAGTTGAAATGACAGGCATGAGTTACCAAGCTTCTGTGGCAGCCAAGATGTGCTACCCTGCTTGGCAAAACCCTTGGCTAAACTGCAGGCAACTGATAGTAACAGACATCTTTCTTTCAGCTGTTTCAAGGGAAAAGTGAGGGGAGGTTATGGTGCTTTTCTTCAGTGAATTCAGCCAGAAGAGCCCACTTTCCATGTCCAGTCCAGAGAGTCAACATAAGAACACAGGAAAGCCCGGACTGAAACAACTCAGTGGGAAGGTATGCTAAGTAATGCCATTTGCTGGTAGGTCTGGAAATTGCATGGTCAAAAACTTCACACTTTATCCATCCCCTGGGAGAAAATCTGTGCCCCACTAGTGAATCCCTGGCCTAATTTTGAAAACTTAAACTGGGCAATTTTAAAGACGGAGAATAAGTTGAACAAAATATTAAAAGCTCTGGGGAAAAAAACAATAGGCAAGAGAGAGAAATTGGCATTCCAAGTAAATACACCAATATATTCAGATGCCTAGAGATCAGCAAAAAATTATAAACCATACTGGGAAACAGGGAGAGGTGGCCTGGTCAAAAGAACAAACCAAATATCCTGAAGAGATACAGGATTTAAGACAATCAGTGATAATCACACAACTGTCCTAAATCACTTCAAAGAGTTTATAGAAAATATGACTAAAGAAGAAAATGATATTAAGAAGACACTAAGAGAACATAAAAACAATTTGAAAGCCTGCAAAGTAAGAGACCTTATGGAATGAAAGACACAATGGATGAGATTTAAAATACATTAGAGACACATAGCTGATTTGAATTGCTTGAAGACAGAATTAGTGATTTGGAAGGTAGAACATCTGAACTTGGAAAGACAGGAGAACAGAAAGAGAAGAGAATGTGAAAGTGGAACAGAGTCTCAGGCAATTGAATGACAATGTGAAATGCAGAAACATTCACAGTATTGGTGTCCAAAAAAGAAGAGAATGGAAAAAGGGCAGAAAGAATATTTGAGGAGATAATGACCAAAAGCTTCCCAACCCTTATGAAGGACATAATTATCAATATCCAAGAAGGACAATGCACCCCAAGCAGAAGAAATCCAAATAGACCTACCCTGAAACACCTACTATTTAGAATGACAAATATCAGAGATAAGAGGGGATTCTGAAAGCAGCAAGAGAAAAGCAAAGCATCACCTACAAGGGAAACTCAATAAGATTAAGTGCCAATGACTCATCAGACATCATGTGGGAGAGAAGAAAGTGGTATGATGTATTTAAGGTATTGAAAGAGAAAAATGGTCACCAAGAATTCTATATCCAAGAAAACTGTCCTTCAAAAATGAGGGTGAGTTCAGAGTCTTCACAGACAAACAAAAACTGATAGAATATATTACCAAAAAAAAAAAAACCAACACAGAATTATAAGAGATATAAATGGAATGCTGAAGCATGAAAGGAAAAAACAAGACTGAGAGATTTGGAGAAGAATTTAGAAATGAAGAT
This sequence comes from Chaetophractus vellerosus, assembly GCA_004027955.1. Classification (NCBI taxonomy): domain Eukaryota; kingdom Metazoa; phylum Chordata; class Mammalia; order Cingulata; family Chlamyphoridae; genus Chaetophractus; species Chaetophractus vellerosus. The sequence goes on from PVKH010022248.1 coordinate 1,949, forward strand.
TATTAGGAAGGGTAAACTAAAGGGCAAGAAGATAGACAATAGAATGATATGACTACAGAAAGCCATAGGACATAATGGATGAAGTAAGTAATACCTTTACAGTAAGAACATTGAATATTAGTGTATTGAACTCACCAATAAAATGGCAGACTGATAGAATGGATAAAAAGTATGATCCATCTATATGTTGTCTACAAGTGACCCACCTCAGATGTAAGAACAGTACAGTGTTAAAATTGAAATGTTGGCAAAAGTTATTCCATGCAAACAGTAATCAAAAAAGAGCTGGAGTAGTGATACTAATACTGGACAAAACAGATTTCAAATGCAAAATTGTATAAGGGATGAATAAGATAATTATATATTAATAAAAGGGGCAATTCTCCAAGAAGAAATACTAAATATTTATTCACCTAATCTGAATGCCCAAAAATACATGAGGCACACACTGGCAAATCTAAAGGAAGAAGTAGTTACCTCTACATTTATAGTTAGACACTTCAATACTCCACTCTCAATTTGGATAGAACATCTGGGCAGGGGAAAGGAAACAGAGAACCTACACAACATGATAAATTAACTAGACCTAACAGACAACTATAGAGCATTGAACACCAATGCAGCAGGATATACTTTTTTTCAAGTACTCATGGTTCCTTCTCTGAGATAGACCACATGTTGGGTCAAAAGACAACTCTCAATAAATTTATAAAGACTGAAATTATACAAGACACTTTCTCTGATCATCAAAGAATAAAGCTGGAAATCAATAATGGATGGACAAAGAGAAAATTCATAAATATGTGGAGAGAAAATAGCACACTCTTTAAAAACCAGTGTGTCAAAGAAGAAATTGCAAGACAACTCAACAAATATCGTGAGAAAAATGAAAATTAGAATACAACATATCAAAACTCTGGTACATTAGAAAGGCAGTGCAGAGAGGGAAATTTATAGTGCTCAATACTTATATTTAAAAAGATGAAAGAGCTAAATTTGATGATCTAACTGCACACCTGGACAAATTAGAAAAAAAAAACAGCAAACTAATCCTAAATCAAGCTGAAGTATAGAAATCAAAGATCAGAGCAGAATTAAATAAAGTAGAGTACCAAAAAATGTAGATACAATCAACAAAAAGGAAAAGTTAGTTCTTTGTGAAGATCAACACCATTGATAAACCCTTAGCTAGACTGACACAGAAAAAAAAGATCAAAGATGCTAATAAATAAAATCAGAAATGAGAGGGGGGACATTACCACTGACCCTGTAGAAATAAGAGATATCCAAAGAGGATAGTATGCACAACTGCATGCTAAAAAACTAGAGAATGTAAAGGAAATGGACAAATTCCTAGAAACACACAAACAACCTACACTAACCCTAGAAGAAATAGAAGACCTCAGCAAACCAATCACAAGTGAAGAGATTGAAAGAGTCATCAAAAACCTCCCAAAGATGAAAGCCCAAGACCAGGTGGCTTCACAGGTGAATTTTACCAATCATTAAAATATCTATGACTAATTTTGCCTGAATTATCCCAAAAAAAATTGAACAAGAAAGAGCACTACCAAACACATTTTATGAAGCCATCAACCTAACACCAAAATCAGATAGAGATACTATTAAAAGAGAAAATTACATGCCAATATCTCTAATAAATATAGATGCAGAAATCCTCAAGAAAATATTTGCAAACAGATATCCAAAAGCATATTAAAAGAATTATACACCATGATCAAGTGGGTTTTATCCAGTTTCAACACAAGAAAACCAATTAGTATAATAAACCACACTGATAAATTGAAGAAGAAAAACCACATAATCTTCTCTATGTACAAAAGGCATTTGACAATATACAGCACTCTTTCTTGATACAAACACTAAAAAAATAGGAATGGAAGGAAGCTTTCTCAATATGGTAAAGTGCCTATGTGAAAAACCTGCAGCTAGCGTAGTACTCAATGGTGAAAGACTGAAAGCTTCCTGCTGAGAGCAGGAGCAGGACTAAGATGCCCACTATCACCATTGTTATTTAATATTGTGCTAGAGGTTCTAGCTAGAGCAATTAGGATCGATAAAGGAATAAAGGGCACCCAAATAGGAAATTAAAAAGTAAATCTTTCCCTATTCACTGAGGATATGATCCTATATTGAGAATCTCCTTAAAAATCCACAACACAGGTACTAGAACTAATAGTCGAGTTCAGCAAAGTGGCAAGATACAAGGTTAATATGCAAAAATCAGTAGCATTTCTTTTTTTCTCTTTATTTTGTGCATTTAATAATTGAAAATATAAACAATTAAAAACTAAAAACTAAACAGGAATAAATATGTACATTTCTCAATTAAATGTTTGGGATTCATATAAATTATTTTTTGAATCAAACAATATGTTACACAATATATTTGGTTCATAGTAATGTTGTCACACAGTATTTGTCCTTTTGTGTCTGGCTTGCTTTGCTCAACATAATGTCCTCCAGGTTATCCATGTTGTCACATGCTTTACACCTTCATTTCTTCTTTACAGCTGTATACTATTCCACTGTGTGAGTAGACCACAGTTTGTTTATCTGTTTGTCTGTTGATGGACACCTGGGTTGTTTCCAACTTTTGGCAATGATGAAAAATGTTGCTATGAACATTGCTGTGCAAATATCTATCCATGTCACTGCTCTCAGGTCTTCTGGGTATATACCCAGTAGTGGTATTGCTGGGTCATGAGGCAAGTCTATATTCAAATTCTTTAGGAACTTCCAAACAATCCTCCACTGTGGCTGTATAATTCTGCATTCCATCCAACAGTGAATAAGTGTTTCTAGCTCTCCACATCCTCTCCAACACTTGTAGTTCTCTATCTTTTTAATACTGGTCATTCAAATAGGTGTGAAATGATATCACATTGTCATTTTGATTTGCATTTCCCTAATCATGAATGATGTTGAGCATTTCTTCATGTGTATTTTTGCCATTTATATTTCTTCTATGGAGAAATGTCTATTCAAGCCTTTTTCCCATTTTTAATTGGTCATTTGTCTATTTATTTTTGAGTTGTAACATTTCTTTATTTATCCTGGATATTAAACCCTTATCAAATATGTGATTCCCAAATATTTTTTCCCATTGTGTTGGCTGCCTTTTCACCCTTTTGACAAAGTCCTGTGAGATGCAAAAGTGTTTAATTCTGAGGTGGTCCCATTTATCTATTTTTCCTTTTGTTGTACATGCCTTGGGTGTAAGGTCCAAGAAACCACCACATACTACAAGGTCTTGAATATGTTTCCCTATATTTTCTTCTAGTAGTTTTATGGTCCTGGCTTTTATATTTAGATCTTTGATCCATTTTGAGTTGTTTCTTGTATAGGGGGTGAGATAGGGATCCTCTTTCATTCTTTTGGTTATAGATGTCCATTTTCCCAACACATTTGTTGAAGAGATTGTTTTTTCCCATTAGCATGGACTTGGTAGGTTTGTAAAATACCAGTTGACTGTATAGGTGAGGGTTTATTTCTGGGTTCTCAATTCTATTCCACTGATTGATGTATCTATCTTTATGTTGGTACCATCCTGTTTTGACCACTGTAGTTTTGTTATGTATTTCAAACTTAGGCAGTAAATTCCTCCCCCATCACTTTTCTTTTTTGAATGCTTTTGGCTATTTGTGTGTAATTTACCTTCCAAATAAATTTGGTAATGCCTTTTCTGTTTCTGTAAAGTAGGCTGTCGGGATTTTGATTGGTATTGCATTGAATCTATCAATTAGTTTGGGTAGGATTGACATCTTCATGATATTTAGTTGTCCAGTTCATGAACACAGAATTTCTTTCCATTTGTTTGTCTTCATTGATTTCTTTTAGAATTGTTTTGTCATTTTCTGCATATAAGTTCTGCATTTCTTTGGTTAAATTGATTCCTAGGTATTTGAGTATTTTTGTTGCTATTGTGCATGGGATTTTTTTCCCTGACTTCCTCCTCAGGTATTTCAATATTAGTGTACAGAAACATTACTGATTTTTGCGTGTTGATCTTGATTCCTGACACTGTGCTGAACTCAAGTAGCTTTGTCATAGATGTTTCAGAATTTTCTAAATAAAGATCACATGATCCACAAATAGGGAGAGTTTCACTTCCTCTTTTCCTATTTGGATGCCTTTTATTTTTCTTGCCTAATTGCCCTAGCTAGAACTTCTAGTACAACATTGAATAACATTAGTGACAGTGGGCATACTTTGGGGGGGAGGGTTGATGACTGATTCGATCTCTTTACATGTGATTGGTTTGCTAAGTTCCTTTATTTCTTGTAGTGCCATGTAGGTTGTTTGTGTAATGCTAGGAATTTGTCCATTTCATCTAGGTTGTCTAGTTTGTTGGCATACAGTTTTTCATAATATCCTTTTATGATCCTTTTTATTTCTGTGGAGTCAGCTGTTAATTCTCCCCTTTCACTTCTGATTTTATTTGCATCTACTGTCTTTTTTTTTCTCTGCTAGTCTAGCTAGGGGTTTGTCAATTTTATTGATCCCAAAGAATCAAGTTTTGGTTCTGTTGATTTTCTTTTTATTTATCTTTTTGTTCTTGTTTTCATTTATTTCTGCTCTAATCATATTATTTCTTTTCTTCTGCTTATTTTGCCAATGGTTTGCTGTTCTTTTCCTAGTGTCTCCAGTTGTTCAGTTAGACCTTTGATTTTAGCTCTTTCCTCTTTTTTAATATAGACATTTTTGACAATAAATTTCCCTCTAAGCACTGCCTTTGCCTGTAGGATGAAAGTTTGGATAAGTTGTGTTTTCATTTTCATTCATCTCCACATATTTACTAAATTCACTTACAATTTCTTGTTTGACCAATGATTATTTAGGACTGTGTTGTTCAGCCCCCACACATTTGCAAATTTTCCTCTTTCCACTATTGATTTCCAGTTTCATTCCATTATGAGCTAAGAAGGTGCTTTGTATAATTTCAATCTTTTTATTTTTATTGAGACTTGCTTTGTGACCTAACATGTGGTCTATCCTTTAGAAAGATCCATGAGCACTTGAGAAGAATGTATAACCCACTGAGTTTGGGTACAACTTTCTGTGTATGTCCATTCAGTCTAGCTCATTTATCATATTGTTCAAGTTCTCTGTTTCCTTGTTGATCTTCTGTCTGTCATTCTATCTAATCATGTGAGTGGTGTGTTGAAGTCTCCAACTATTATTGTAGAGATGTCTATTTCTTCCTTCAGTTTTGCTAGTTTGCCTCATGTATTTTGGGGTACCCTGGTTAGGTACATAGATATTTATGACTATTATTTTTTCCCATTGGATTGTTCATTTTATTAGTATACAATGACCTTCTGTATCTCTTAGAACTTTTTTGCTTATAAAGTCTGTTTTCTCTGATATTAGTATAGCGCCCCCCTGCTCTTTTTGGTTTCTGTTTGCATGGAGTATCTTTTCCCAACCTTCCACTTTCAGCTAGTTTGTATCTCTGGGTCTAAGGTGAGTCTCTTACAGGCAGCATATAGATGGCCTACTTTATTTAAAAATCCATTCTGTCAGCCTGGTGTACTAATCCCTAGAAGATTTTTTTCCAATCATTTTCTGTCTATCCTCTGGTAATTTTTCTGGGAGAGAAGAGAGTCCCATGTCTTTCTAGTCTTCCATCTTCCTGGAAGTATCTAGCAGAAAGGTTTTTATAGTCATAACCAAGTGTATTCTAAAATTCATATGGAACCAAAAAGATTTTGAAAAAGCAGATGAAAGTGGGTTGGAAACACCACTAGATCTGATGCTATGGCTGAATGCATAGCTCCAATAATAACATGGTGCCACTTGTCAGTAGGCTAGACAAACCTGCCATTGCATTAGAACCCAGAACCCAGAAATAGAATCACACAAATATGCCCAAATGATTTTAAGAGACGTGTAAAAGCAATTCTATGAAGGAGAGAGAGCCTTCTCAACAAATGTTGCTAGAGCAATTTGGCAACCACAGGTAAAAAAAATTAACCTCAACCTAAACAAAAACTAACTCAAAATGGATCATAGGTTTAAATGTAAAACATAACCTATAAAACATTTAGAAAAATAGGAGAAAATCTTTGGGAAGTCAGAGTGGGCAAAAAGCTCTTGACTTGGCACTAAAAGTACATTCCATAAAAGGAAAATTTGATAAATTGAAATTTATCAAAATTAAAATCTTGTGCTCTGTGAAAGACCCTATTAAGAGGATTTAAAGACAAATTACAGACTGGGAGAATATATTTGCAAGCCAGACATCTGTCAAAGGACCTGTATCAAAAATATATGAAGAATTCTCAAAACACAACAGTAAAAAACCAAACAACCCAATTAGAAAATGGGCACAAGACATTAACAGACATTTATCTGAAGAGGATAAACAAATGGCAAATAAGCACATGAAAAGATATCCAAAACCATCAGCCATTAGGGGAATGTAAATAAAACTACCTACCTATTAGAAAGGATTAAAAATGCTTTTAAGGGGCCAGCCATATAGCACAGTGAATAGGGTGCCAGTATACCACATGGGAGGCCCCGGGTTCTGTTCCCGGGGACCTCTCCTAGTGGGCAGACCACCTTGAGAAGGGCAAGCTGCCATCGACGGGCAGAGCCACCGTGGGCAGGGCAAAAAGCTTGTTTGTCTGCTTTTTTCATTAATATTGAAATAATGGAAATGCTCTAATAATGATTGAAGTGATGAATGCACAAGTATGTGATTATACCAAATACCATTGATTGTAAATTTGGATGAATTGTATGCTTTATTAATATGTATCAATAAAATTGATTTGTTTTTAAAAAGTGCTGGATAAGATCTATTTGCAGTCTGTCTGCAGGTATTCACAGACCTGCCTGCTTTCACTCTCAGCTACTACTGTCTCACACATTCCAATCACACATTTCTTGTTTTATAGATTTTTAAAATGTTATTTAGATGCTTTATCTCCCCAAGTAAACTCTGATTTCTTTAAGCAAGTTCTCATATTTCTTTTCCTCTCCTCTTTCCTATAACACCAAGTACAGATAATTATCCACATGAATGCTTACCAGATGTATGGTGATTAGAGGTAATGAGCCTTAAAGGGGAGGGAAAGGAACTGAAATTTGATTTGCTATGTTCCAGAGCCTTCCAAAAAGGTTCCCATTTAATTCTTGCATTCACCCTGTGAAGTAGATACTACTCCCATTTCAAAGTTGAGGAAAATGGGTCTCAGCAAGGTTCGCCAATTTGGCCATAGCCACACTGGGAAGGCAAGGAGCTGGGATTCCCAAACTAGAGGTGGAAATGTGAGGATGGGGAGAGAGCAGGGTGAGGACCAGAGATTGTCATGCATAACCAGGTGGTTTTCACAGGGGGGAGCAGAATTCAGGGGCAGAGGGGACTGGAACATGGTGATTTGAGGGGGAGTGTGTGGGCAAACACAGGCAGCCAGTATGCAGCCACCTCAGGGTGAACAAGCCTGTCTTAGCTGAAGAAGATCCTTTGCCCCCTTCTGCTATAGATGGCCACACCGGCCACCATCTGTGACAGGGTTCTGCCGGCAATAAGGGGCTCTGTAATTCTCAAGTATTTGCTCCTCACAGTGACTCAACTCTCACTCCAAAAGCTATTTATCACCCCGTGGGCGCCTCTGCCACAACCAAGAGGTTTGTTCTGAGCCTCCAGAGCTAAGAGGCGCGGTTCAGCAGGGACGATGGCTCATGCCATCATGTGACTGCAGCGGGCACCTCAGGAGGCTTCGGTGGGCGGCCCCCAGGCCTGCAGGTGGCTGCAAAATGCTGTTTTTCCAGGAGGAGCTGTGGCACTGGCACCTTTCTGTCCCCAGGCAGCAGAGCCTTTGTCTACACAGGTGCCTGCCTGTCAAGACAGGAGCGCCCACCTGTGCTTCCTTCTCCAGCGAGGAAGAGGCATCAAGGAGGCTAAGGGGCAAACGCAGGCCCTGCAGAAGCTGCTCTCCTGCCCACCTGCGTTATTGAGCAGCCTCGCAGGAGTTTTCCCGAAACACATGCAGCGTCAGGCAGGCAAAGGGTCTGGCCCCGGCTTCCCCTGTGGGCTGCTACCAGATCAGGCACATGGGCTTCAGACCCACAGGGATGCCCCTCCTGCACCTGCGGCCCCAGGTGGGCACTGACCCTACCCCCGGCCAGGTTCCTGGACCTTCTGTAGCTCTCCCCAGATGTGCCTCCAAGGGCCTCTCCAGTCAAACCTCTCTGTTTGGAAATCGCTAAGTCAGAGTGTCCTCACCTGAGGGAAGGTCCCAGGTGACTGGCAGTGCGGAGAGCCCCAGCCTCTAAGGGAAGGGGAGGGATTCACAGGGTAAATCTGTCTGTTTTAAAAGAAGAAAGTTTACTTCATCCCCGACACCGTGGAGTTTAAAAAGAGCAATGAGAGCTCCCTGGCAGAGCCAGCGCTGCTCATCCAGCAAGGACTCCACAAAATTATGCAGCACTGCCCAGGCACGCTTAGTGTTCAGAAAGGAAATCACCGGAATCCGAGGAGCCTGTTTTTTTCATACTCCAGAGATCCCTAAAGCTCAATGGCAAGCCAGGTGCTGGCTTTCTGGAGTCTATCATTATCTCCCAAGAATCCAACTGTCTGGAAAACAGCATTCCAGGGAAGGAAAACAGTATTTAAACTTATGACAGGCAAAATTCGGGGGGTGGATGGGTGAAGGGAGCCGATGTGAAGGCATTTCAGTCGGGAGGGGGTCAGGGTGCTGGAAATGAGGACCTAAGTGGCCTTGTGAGCATGCGAGAGGGGTAAAGAGCTTATGGCCTGTCCGGGGCAGGGAACAGAGGGGCTGAGCCTCTGTGTGGGAAGGGGCATGATGGCCTTTTCAGCGAGGACACCTGGTATTGTTTTTTTGTTGTTGTTGACTATAGCACTTGCCAACCAAGCCTGGATTGTTTGTGATATAAACACATCAGCTCAAAGCATACCCACCCTCTGCCAGGATGACCCCAGACAAGAGGCATTTAAGGAAGGGATTTTCTTTCTCATATGCTAAAGGTCAGCCTGGAGCAATGGACTTGGAAGGTCACATCAGGCACCTCCCTTGATGGCAGGCCTTTGGCTAAACTCTGGGGTGCCCAGGCAAGGACTGGAAATGGGCATGACCTCTGCTGGAAGGGGGCAAAGGGGTGAGACTGGAAGCCAGCTGACAGCCTGTCCTCTCATGCCTCTGCTTCAGGAGCCTGGAAGGTGACTGGGTGACTCAGCATGTGTCCAGCTTCGTGCTGAGCTATTTTGAGGTTTTGAGGAGCTTCTTGTGTCAAGTTTCACTCCAGAGAGGATAAAACAAAAAGAAATCTGTTTCTGTTCAGATAGAGATATTCAAACTCAATATTTTAAAGGAGTTTCTGAAATTGGAGATTATAGAAATGTCAGCCTGGCTTGTGAAAGGAACTTACACATCTCCCATTTTGGGTGTAAAGAAGTCAGAGAGGAGTGGAGTTTGGTCAATGGAAATGTCAACGAGAGCACTGTTTTAATTCCATTCATCATAGTGTCCTCAAAGCACAGTCCAGAGACTGGCAACTGGTGGACACCTGGTATATAGGGAGGGAGCAGGCTCAGGCAGCCCCCCATCCCCAGCTCCAAGTCTGCCGGTAGCACTCCATATCACCATCTTGTCAGCAAGGCAGAAGGATAGAACATGAAGCAGGGGCTCTTGTAGGATTCAAGACAGTTTGGTCCTTTGTTATGTCTCAGCCCCCGGGTTCATTGGCAAATATACAAGTGAGCAAAGAAAGCCAATTTCTGGGCCCATGACTCTGCTTTGCCTACCCTGCTTCCATATCATCAACTCGATGCAGGGGTGCCTTTTCCCAAGACCACAACACCATCTAATAGGCCACCTGTCCACTGTCTTCAATTACCCTTTGTTCCCAACTTTTTATCACAAAATTTTCAATTTTATAGAAAAATTGAAATGATTTTTACAATGAAGGCCCTTATACTCACATGTAGTTTCTACAGTCAGCATCTTACTATGTTTGTTATATCATGTACTGATTTTCTATCCACTCCTCTATCCATCCATCAAAGTCATCTAATCATTCTTGTTGTTGCATGTCTAAGCAAGTTGCAAAAATAGGTACACTTCAATATTGTTAACTAGCATTCAATATTTGCAATTCTTTAACTTTTCAAGGCAAAGTTTGTATATAATGAAATGCACACATTTTAAGCGTGTCATTTGATAAGTTCTGATCAATGCGTGTCCATCTACAAACCAAACCCCTATCAATACAGAATGTAGTCATACCACAGAAAGTTCCCTTATCTTGACAACTTCTACAGATAACCAAGCTTCTGATGTTTTTCACCATAGATTAGTTTTGCCTGTTCTCGAGCTCCATATAAATGAAATCATGCCATTTGTATTCTTTTGTGTAAATCTTTGTTCATGCAGCATAATGTTTCTGTGATTCATCCAGCCATGTTGTTGTTTATACCAGTAGATAGTTCCTTTTCATTGATGAATAGCATCTTTCTGTATGAATATGTCACAGGTTGTTTATCCGTTCCCTTATTGGTGGATACCTGGGCTGCTTCTAGTTTTCAACTATTACAAATAAGGCTTGTATGAATGTGCGAACATATGTTTTCATTTGTCTTGGGTAAATACCTAGGAATGAACTTTTTGGGTGTTGGGGTAGGAGTATATTTAATTTTATAAGAAAATGCAAGATCTTTTCCAATGTTTTCATACCATTTTAGCCTCTTATCTTGTATGAGAGTTTTGGTTGCTTCACCTTCTTGTCAACACTTGGTATTGTCAGTCTTTAATTTTAGCTATGCTTGTGGGTATGTAGTGGGATTTCTGTGTGGTTCTAATTTGCATTTTCCTGATGACTAAAGATGTTGAGTGTTTTTTCATTCATTTATCATCTTTTGTGACGTGTTTGTTCCAATCTTTTGACCATTTTTTAAGAAATTGCATTGTCATTTTATTATTGAGTAGCATGAGTTATTTTTCAAATATGTTTTGTGAATATTTTCTCCTGCCCTGTGAATTGCCTATTAATTTCCTTAATGATATTTTTCTGAGAGTCAGAAGTTTTAATTTTGATTGGGTCTAATTTATCACTTTTTTTCCTTTTTTGGTTTTTGCTTTCCTTCAAGTCATGTAGTTAATGTCCTATGTTTTCAGGTTAGAAATTTTATAGTTTTAACTTTTATGTTTAGGTCTATGATCCATCACAAATTAATTTTTCTGTACAGTAAACTGACAAGGGTAATTTGTTCCATATAATTATGCAGTTATTCAATACCATTTGTTGAAAAGACTCTTTCGCTATTGGGTTGCTTTTGCATCTTCACAAAAAAATCATATGAATGTATAAGTGTGGGTCTATTTCTAGGTTATTTTTCCTGTTCCATCAATCTTTTGTTGATTCTATGCCAGTACGGCACTGCCTTGATTATTGTAGCTTTAGAATAGATCTTGAAGTCAAGGCATGTATGTCCTCCAACATTGATTTCCTTTTTCAAGACTTTAAAAAAATATTCTTCATTCTTTGCAGTTCCATAGAAATTGTAGAATCAGCTTTTCAATTTCTACTAAAAGGCAAGGTAGGATTATGCAGTATAATGAAAAAACTTGGCTGGTCTTTGTCCTTGCTTCATGGGGAAGCAACCTCTGAATATCTGGAGTTTCTTGTGATAGGAGGTCTTTTGATGGTCTTGGTAGGCCCAGTACTTTACCTGATGGTTCACATGCTAAGGAGATGATGGGGAGCCTCAGGATCAGCTGAATGATCAGCCATGTGTTTGGGGATTGGGGCTTGTGCCACATCAATATCAGCCTATGTCCCAACCTCTGAGAGGGAGGCTGCTGATTGGGTCCAACCACGTGGACACTGATTTATCAGTCATGCCCATGTTGCTTCCATGTTTGAGGAAATGCCCCACTTCTGTGCTAGGAGGGTTATACATTCTGACTCCATGTGGAAAGGATGTGTATGCTTGTGTTTGAGAGCCTCCCAGACCTACCCTATTTGTCTCTTCTATTGGCTTCTTATTTGTATACTTTTACTAAATAAGACTATAATTGTAAGTATAGCACTTTCAGGGAGTTCTGTGAGTCATTATAGAGAATTATCAAACCCAAGGAGGGTGATGGGAACCCCGAACTTGTAGCCAGTTCCTCAGAGTTGCAGGTGGCCTGGGCTCTGGAT
>PVKH010022249.1:0-14145 GCA_004027955.1 Chaetophractus vellerosus
ACATATCAAGTGCAAGTGCAAACAACGAGGGGTAGGGAGAAATAAATAAATCTTTAAAAAATAAAATAAAATTGGCGTTTTTATTTTATCTACTGTAAATTTGTCTTTATTTTAGAAATCAGTACACATTAAATGCAAAACCTGAACAAATCTAATGCACTCCTAACTAGGTATTTAAAGTTTTTTTCCAAAATAAAGGCATATAAAAGGTTATCTTTTCCTTAATAATTACAGTCAAGTGCCATTATGTAACAGAGTACCAGGACATTTAGTCCTCAATATGGAAACATATACCCTGAGAAAACCCTGAACTCCTTATTTACAATTGCAAATAGGCCCCCAACTCTTGAATGCTCTGCTCCCCTTCCTTGCTTTATTTTTAAGTTATTACAAAACTGTAATAAATAGTATATATATATATACTATTTATTTTACTGTACACTGCTAATCTAGAATGTACATTCATAAGAGTAGGAAGTGTTTGGTCCCACATATATCCCCAAACCTAGAAAGGAGCCTGCACAAAATATTTGTTGGATGAATGAATGAATGGACAAACACTAAAGTGAAAAATTCAACCACAAGTCCTATGTTCAATCAATTGCAAAAAATCATACATTGCCTATATTTTATAGTAAATCAGTCACTTTTTTACTCCATTCTTTTATGAGGGAGTGTTTTAAGTAGAAAGGTATATCAAGGCTCAGAGTAGGTTTGCACAAAATGGGGGTTGTATTTTGTCAAATAGAACCATGTCTGCTTGATATTTCAGTAAAAATACTACACATTATTTCATACTATGTTTAATTTTGAACCAATGCGTCTTGAGTAACAAAGGGTCCCCTCCCTATACAATTTGTATCATTCAAGATAACAGGAAATTTGATGTGGCTCAAGCAGTTGAGCATCCATCTACCATATGGGAGGACCTTGGTTGGATCCCCAGGACCTCCTGGTAAGAAAAAATAAAAAAAGGCGAGCGGGTGAGCCACACAGCAAGATGATGACGCAACAAAAGAGAGACGCAGGGGAGAGTCAAGGTAAGACATGTCAGAAACCAGGAAGTGAGATGGCACAAGTGACAGGGTGCCTCTCTCCCACATCGGAGGTCCCTAGGATTGAATCCTGGTGAAGCCTGGAGGAGAAAAATGAGAAAGAGAAGGCAAGAAACACACAGAAGATCACCCAGTGAATGGACACAGAGAGCAAGCAGGTGTGGGAGCAGGGGGAGGGAGTGAAAACTCATAGACCTGTACACCAAAAAGAAAAAAATAAAGTCAATTTTATTTAAAAAATAAGATAACAGTAAGTTTTTCATAGACTCTTTTATTACTTAGATATCTGAAAATCCTGCTAGATTTTAACCTGAGAGTAAAGATTGTCCATCCTATTTACAATCTTTCCCCAGTGCCTGAAACATTGCTCAATAAATTGTTACTAAATGAATCAAATCAATCAAAATTATTGTCTTACCAGAGACTCAAGTTCTCCCAAAGTGTGACTGGTACTCAGCCATTTCCTGCAATATGTGGTACCCACTCTTGTGATTTCATTTGCAGTTTGTTTCCTAAGGTCAGCAGATAAAGCCTGGAAGGAAATATATTGCCACAGAGGCAGATTTTCTGCCTCTTTTGGGGAAAATTTCTGGATAAACTCTACCTGAAAGAAATTGTTAAAGAAAGAAGAGTGACATGAGACCATCTGATGAATGCATGCACAAAACCCAAGTATTGGGTTCCATATTTAATATTTTAGAACAAAGTTTTAAAATAGCATGGTAATATTGTAAAATATTAGACCAAGGTAACTGAAATGAACAAATGGTATATCTGTTGATGCATTTGTTTCCAAAATAAAAAACACAGTTCTATAAGTAGAACACAGTATAAATCACTAAGAAATGTTAAAAAGTGTAATTATTAGTCATGTCAGATATTTTATCACACTCCTACCAATAAGTCCATTATTTTTCTAAGTTTACATTTACTTATCGCCTTGTACAGTTAAGTTCAAAGCAGTATTTCAAATATGCCAACAGGACTGATTTAGCCAACCTCTGTGGTTTATTATTATTATCTCAGATGACTATAGCAGAGTACTTAAAGAAGCAAAGATCCCAGGTTCTGTTTTCAGAACCTGAAATGGAGCTAGCTGGCTCTATTCTACTTTAGACTATTTCATAGTCTTAGACAACACACCAAATTAATTTCACAAATCTAAGTCACCAGTCAAAAAGAGTATATTTGGCAAATCCAATTCTACTACAGAAATAAAAATTCAAAGTGCTTGCCCAGTTAGCAAAGAATCAGTACTCTTTTGTTAAAATGTAGGCATCAATATACTAGACGAATATGGAAAACAAAAGTTCTGAAAAACAGTTAAAATGATAAATTAGTTTTTGGTGGAAAATCAGCAAAAACAACAGTGGCTTTAGTTATTAAATTAAGTATGATCCAACTAGGAAGTATATTGGGGTATTTTTTTAAGAAGAGGCATAATTCAAATTACAATATCCAAAAATCTACTTGATAAGTTAAAACATTTCCTGCCTCAAAAACTTAAAAAAAAAAAAAAGCTGCTTTAAGCCTACAACAATGTAACACTATATATAACATTTGACAGAAAACTTTCTTACATGCTATATTTATATTTGAATTATAATTTCTTTTGCAGAAAATATTTAGCTGTCAAAACAAGGAAGGACTCATGTAGCTATCTGCATTGACAGCTACTATAGCCAGAAAAATGGACCCCTTTATGACATGAATTTCTATTACAATAAGCAGCTTTATATGAAACCAAACAGCATCAGTAAAGCCAAGAGAACTGCATCAACTGATTTAAAAACAAAAAACAAACAGAAAAACCCCACAACATTCTTCATATTAAAATCCAATGAGTAAATGAACTAGTTTCCTTCCCAAAATAGGAATTATAAATAATAATGCCAGGACAACATAAAAGGAGGGTAGGTGTTGCCAACATTTGCTATGTAGAAAAAGTTAAAGATTCTATTTTGAGGTCTTAACACAATTTTAAAGATTTAAAACTGCTAGAGCCAACAGCAATAGTTTGCAAGGAATGTAGTATAAAGGGATAATACATGGAGAAAGTCAATGAAAGCCAATTTCCTCTGATTAAAGAAAGCAGAGACAACATACCCAAAATGGAAGGTGTCCCTGAAATAGCTGCACAGAAGTAGAGTTGAAAAGAGCAGTGGGAAAAACTAAGACTTTGGAGGAAGACAGATCATTTAATTTCCTGAGATACTGTTTCTTCATTTCATCTGTAAAACAGACCCAATATCACCTATCCCACAGGGCTGTTGTAAGGACCAAATAAATTAAAAGTGTCCAGGACAAAGCCAAACCCATGTTATAATCTTGAAAATGTCAGTTCCCTCCTCCCTCCTTTAAGGGAAGGGACATGTCTTAAAGGAAAGGAAAAAGAGCTGGGTCAGGCAGAAGTAATAACTAACATTTGTTAAATGCCCACTTCATGCTATATCTCATTACGTCTCAGTCACTATATAAGGAAAATATTAGTATCTCAATTTTATTATCAACTCGCCCAAGGACTTTTAGGTAGGAATGCATGCAAATTCAGATTTGTCTCAATCTTAAATTTTAGCACAGTGACTTATTTATAGAAGGAAATCAATACATATTGACAACAAATTTTGAAAGTAACTCATTTATCTATACCTTACATATCTACAGCCTCACTTATTTAGAAATATTTAGAAAATTGAGAAGTAGGCAAAGGAGATCTCTAAGCATAGATTAAATTGTATCCACTTTATTTATAATAAATATAATTCAATTTGAATATTATTCTAAAGTTAAAATTTCCCAGCAACCCTGAAAACAGGGTAATTTTATTCCTATTTTATAAATTAGGTAGCTGAAGCTAAAAGGAAAGAGACTTGCATAGGGTCACGTGGCTAGTTAATACTAGACTCACTCCTACCTACTTTTCCCTTCCCCAATTCTACCTCAGGAAGGACTTCCCAGTTAACAGGGTCTCTATGAAAAACATGCGTCAGGAACTAAGGACAAGACTCTTGAAAGGGGAGTGAAAGGATTTAAAAAAATTTTTTTTTTTTTTAAAGATTTATTTATTTTATTACATATCTCCCCTTCCCCCCGCTGCGGCGATGCACCGAGAATGATCACTGCGCAGGCGCGGCTTTCCCCGCTTGTGGGCGGTCTCTGCATCCGTTCACGGCCGGCGCTTGCTTCAGTTCGCGGGTGGCTGCCCTGCCCGTGGCGGCTCTTGCCCTGTCTGTGGCAGCTTCTTGCCCTGCCCACGGCGGCTCCGGCCCGCCCATGGCGGCTTGCCATTCTCAAGGCGGTTTGCCCGCTAGGAGAGGTCCCCGGGAACCAAACCCGGGGCCTCCCATGTGGTATGCCGGTGCCCTATCCACTGGGCTATCAAGCCGGCCCCCGGATTTAAAATTTTAAAAGACCTGAAGTTGACAATGCTTGTGGAATCCCTGAGGGAAGAATTGCAGCTAAAAGCAATAAATCAATCAATATGTTAAAATTTTATGCTCAAATTGTGTCAACATTTACATTTAGAATAAATAGGAAAAAAAAAGGGGGGGGGAACATTCAAAAGAGTCTGAACCCAATTCTCAGCAGTTGCTCAAAGAAAGTGACAATGATAATATCCTTGCCTGATGGGATGGGGCCATGAAGAAGAACAGACGCCTTAAGAGTATTGATAGGTTAGTGCGCTGACAGCATTCTCCAGGGCAAGATTTTATCTGGGAAAAGAGAGAGAGAAAAAGAGGAGATATTGAATGATGTATAAACAGTGGCTATTTGTGGGAGATGAGACTATAGATAATTTTAATTTTTACTTTGGGACTTTATTAAAATTATTATTTTTAATGAACCTAGATTACTTTCAATATCAAAAATTATCATTATTATTTAAAAATAACATTTTTAAATTTCTATTTCCAATTACCATTTTGATGGTAACACGGTATGTTAATCCTCCCACTCAAAGGCAATTCATGGAACTTTTAAGATTTAAGCACAAGCAAACAGCACAAGCAAAACTAAAAATCACTCTTAGTTTTATTAAAGTGGGTAAGTGATGATGAACACCATTAGCCATGGAGACATAGATTTCAGATGCTCAGGCTGGATTTAGTCTACAAAATCCTTAAAAGGTAAACCAGTAACTCTACTAGGAAACAACAGAGGCATAGAACCACATAAGTTCTTTATCAAAGGCCAAGAATGGGGAGAAAAATAAACACAGGTCAAAACCACCTCATATGGAACATAACATTTCTCAATTTAAAGACAAAGAATCTTCTACATTGAAAAGATTTTAAAAAATCATTATTAAATCATTTGTATCTTTGTACCCATTCACAAAGCATTACTTGTTTTCCCAAAGGCATCAATCATTACTTGATTTACCCATCCCAAATCATCCTAACTGAAAGAAATACAACAAAATCAAAAGTTAGCTTGTGGGGAGCGGATGTGGCTCAAGCGGTTGAATGCCTCCCACAATGGGAGGTCCTGGGTTCAGTCCCTGGTGCCTCCTAAAAAACAAAATAAACAAGCAAACAAATGAAAAAACCAACTCAGGGGCGCCGATGTGGCTCAGTGGTTGAGCACCAGCTTCCCACATATGAGGTCCAATGTTCAATCCCCAGCCCTGGTACCTCAAAAAAACAAAACAAGGGGCCGGCTCGATAGCCCAGTGGATAGGGCACCGGCATACCACATGGGAGGCCCCGGGTTTGGTTCCCGGGGACCTCTCCTAGCGGTCAGACCGCCTTGAGAACGGCAAGCCGCCATGAGCGGGCCAGAGCCGCCGTGGGCAGGGCAAAAAGCTGCCACGGACAGGGCAAAAGCCGCCAAGGGCAGGGCAGGTCGCCTGCGAATGGAGTGCAGCCAGCCACCCGCGAACTGAAAGCCAGCCCGTGAATGGAAGCAGAAGCCGCCCACAAGCGGGGAAAGCCGCGCCTGAGCAGTGACCACTCTCGGCGTGTCGCCGCAGCGGGGGGGAGGGGAGATATGTAATAAAAATAAATAAATCTTTAAAACAAACAAACAAAAAAAACACAAAAAGTTTGCTTATCTATGTCATATTAAAAAGGGGGCATAGGGTGGGGAGAAAGAACTCTTGGCTTTCAACATTACAACTACTTCTTTTCTTATTCTCTCTCTACTTTGCATTTAATTTTAAATTTATTTGCAATTAACCTAGTCTCTCTTTCCCAGAACAATTACTGGAGCTCTATAAAATTTTGAAAACATGAGATGATTTTCCCAGTTTTACACTTCACTGTTTCTAGTCTGTCTTTCTCAATAGAATCAGCATTAATGCAGAGCAAAGAAAATCTCAAGACAATTTTAGCTACCATGCCATTTCTCCTTGTAATTTTCACATTTTAAAGATTATCAGATTCCCAAAGGAACTGTATGGCAAGAGTGTTTTAGGCCTTGTAATTCTACTTACCAAATGAGCCACTATGGTGACATGGTGTGCACAGAGCTCAGCAGTCCCATACCTGAGATATAAAAAGGCAATCAGGTTTTATATAATTATTCAGAAAAGTAAGGAGAAAAACTTCCATAAAACATGAAATATTGTAATGGGGGCATATAAACTGCAGTTATTTCCATGGCCAAGGAATAGCATAACATTCAAAACTATCTAAGCAATACTCATCTATTGGCTTGAACCAAAGAAAGGGAGAATCATTTGCTAATTGGAGCTGTGATATGAAATCAAGCCTTTTTTGGGGGTTGAGGGAAGGGAATGGAGAGAAATAGGTATTATATTGAAACAGAATTTTTCTATAAACTTACAAGTATAAAATCATTTGCTGTCGGTTACTACTATAAATCAATCCAAATATCAAAAAAAGTAAGTTATGTTGTACCGAGCAAGGAAGCACCAGGCATCCATAGCTAACAAAGAGGTGATCATTTTAGCACTAAGTACGGCATTCAACAGAGCAGCATCCTAATGAAAAATAGAAAGGTTAAATCCATTTATTTATAAACTAAAGTTCATGATAAATTATTAATGACATTTCTCAAAATAAAACAAGAAAGCACTATCAGAATCCAAATAAGAACAGAACCTCATTGGGAAGCTCTACTAGCCAGTATCAACAGAACCTATGCAGCCATTCCTTCAATATTTAGTGAGCACCAACTAGGTGTTAAGGATTGTGCTGAGCTATGGGGATTCAGTGGTTTTATTTTATTTATTTTTTTGTTACATATCTCCCCCCTTTCTGCTTGCTCTTGCTTTTGTGTACATTCTTCTATGTCTGCTTCTTGTCTCCCCCCGCAGGCGGCTCGCCCCGCTTGTGGGTGGCTCCATTCCGTTTCACGGGCGGCTCCTCTCCGTGTTTTGTGGGCAGCAGAGCTCCGTGTTTTGCAGGCTGTTCGGCTCCGTGATTTCCCCGGCAGCAGCTCTGTGTTTCACAGGTGACTTGCCATGCCCGTGGCGGCTCCGCCCCGCCCGTGGTGGCTTTTTGCCTTGCCCACGGCGGCTTTGCCCCGTCCACGGCGGCTTGCCTTTCTCAAGGCCATCTGCCCGCTCGGAGAGGTCCCCGGGAACCGAACCCGGGGCCTCCCATGTGGCTAAATAGCCGGCCCCAATTCAGTGGTTTTAAATGTGGTCACTCAATCATTAGTAGCCTGAAATATTTTAAATAATGAATAAAATACGTATGGCAATACTTTTGTTTCTGCCTTTTACCATTCAAATACAGTATTTCATATGTGCCAGATACTACCCTGTAGCAAAAGATCTTAAATGACACTGACTCTCATGTAAATTATAGGACTGTTTTCCAAGAGTTTTCCCAACCTTGTTTCTAATCAAATTGCATTTTTTTAAAAAGTCTACACTGGGAGCAGATCTAGCTCAAGTGGTTGAGAACCTGCTTCCCATGTATGAGGTCCTAGGTTCAATCCCCAGTACCGCATTAAAAAAACCAACAACAAAAAAACTACATTATGCTTAAGATCTATAGAAGACTATAGAATATAGTACTACATCTCATGATTTATTTCCCATTTTCTTTATAAAAGTGAATTAGGTGGAATTCAACAAATATTTCTTCTTCTCACAATCATTCCATACTTCCCAACCCAAAATGTTGCCCCAAATATTTTAGTTAATATATTTTAATATATTAGTATCTGAATACTACAGGAATCAAGAATTACCATTTTCTAGGACACAAGTGAATGAAAAGGTAAAATGTGTAAGTGGAGAGAACAACATTTAAAAAGAACATACATTAGCTTTTCCCATACTTTCTTCTGTTTCTCAATCACAATTTCAATAAAAAGAAAGCAGCCCATCAAGTCACAAGCTTACCAGTTCAGGAAACAGTGAAGGATGAACAGAAGCAATAAATGTACACAAATGAACACAAGTATGCTGATATAAGGTGACAGCAACCTCAGCTTGCCCTTTATTCTTTACTCCCTGTAAATGAACAGGTAGAGAAAGTTCACCAGAACACTGCTCAAAACTGTAGAAAATGGCTTTGAGTAGAGATATCCTGCAGGGAAAAAGAGAACATTGAACCCAACATTAACATTTAATAATTAGCAGGATTAATAATAATAATAATAATAATATGGCATTTGGAGGATTATTTTGGCAATTAATAATGCGTTGAGGTATATATCAACAATAGTTTCCAATATGTGTGAATATGCATACATAAAAACAAAATATATTCATTGATAGATAAATGCCTTAAAGGAGAAGACTTTTCCTGATCATTTTTTTTCTGATCATTTACCACATGTTTACCATAGTACTGAGCTGTATGCAGTCAAAGACAAAATTCCTCTAGAAACTTAAATTTTAATTTGCTAAATAGATATCTATTCATAAAACAAAATAAGTATTATAGCTCAGACAAGAAGGGATCATTTTAAGACTGAAATAACTAAGAAACTGTCATAAAGAAATTAAATAAATAAAAAATTGGCAACATATAAATAGATAAAAATGACAAAGCATAAGGAAAGGAACACCTGATTAACCAGTCTGACAGAAGTAAGGCATATATGTAGAAAACGAGTGAATGGATGAAGAACAAAAGTAGAAGATGCTGACAGATTGAAATGGGCTTTAAATGCAAAGTTGAAGAGTTCTAACATTATGCTTTAGTTTTTGAGCAAGAGAATAGAAAGCTCAGAGCCAGGGTTTAGAGGGACTAAACTGGTAGTGGTACATAAAATATGTAAAGAGAAGGGCTGAAAAACTAGAGGAGAGCAATAATCCAGGCAGAAAAAACAAGGGCCTCGACCACAGTGTTGGCGAGGTAGATGAATACAAGTAAAAATTTCCCAGAGGATAACTTATAAAGTATCTAGCATTCTATTTATCAAAACTCATCCCTAAATGTTAACTTATTACAGCCACTCTATGAACCAATGTTTATAACACTCACCATTAGGCAATGACTTCTAAAATACTGAACAAAATTAAAATATTTTTCACATCTGTTATTCATTTATGTATTTTATAATAACACTTTAATTATTATAAAGTAGTAATCTATACATGCACTATACACAGTAACTATGAACTAGAATGTTTGAAATAACAAAAAATCTTCATTTCAAGACCATTCCCAACAGCAGAGTATTCACTATAATAAACTACCTGTAACATAACTGGATATAAACAACAGCATCTTTGTTACCTGGCTGTAGCTTCTGAGGTCTGGCTTTCTGTGCACCACAAAGTCTGCACATCCAAAGGCTGAGAAGGCAGCTTATCCATGATGGCAACGAGAAGTAGACATTGTGGGAACTGTAATTCACATGGCAGGTCTTAGAGGTAACAAAAACAAAATAAATTATGACAAAACGGTAGGGGGGAAAAACCTTTTTCAGCAGAAATCTGATTGTGATATGTAAAGAAATTAGAGAAATATTTTTTTTTAAATGGAGAAGCATGTTCCTAGAAAACTAAATCAGTTGAAATTAAAGTAGAAGGAATTTTAAAGCTACGTAAGGGAAAATAACCCTGGTCTCTAGTATTTCATAATTAATAGGTGATCTAACATTAAACTGCTCAGAAGCTTACCTAATTTACTGTCCAAAACCACTTGCACAAAAGGTTGGAATGTGAGAAGCTGAGTGATGAGTGGATCCAGTGTCACTAGGAAGGCACCTGCTATTTCTTCTTGCTGTGTTTTAGAAATCATGGCAGCATATAGGCTTGGAGGAAACTTGCTAAAAAGGGAGGGGAAAAAACCTCATACATTTAATGGATGTATTCTAATTTTAGGTAAAGGTAAACGCTATAAATTAATGTTCTTCTAGTAGTGAACATATATAAGAAATAAGTACTTTGAAACAAACTTCAACATACCAAATTGATACTGGAATTATATGAAGGTCTCTGAACTAAATGACATGGCTATAATTCTGTACAGTTAAGTATTTATAAACTTAGAGAAATCTTTGTTATTGTTTTGATGTTTTTTAATATCACACTTTGACAATAGTGTCTTTAAAAATACAGTAAAAAATATTAATCTTAAATCAACTAGTAAAACGTTAAATTAAAAAATGAGATCCCTGATTGATTCTGGATTAATTACTCCTATTAGGAGTTGGTAAAAAATAGGTAGAATGCTGAATTTATCACAAATTAATACTCAGTTTCTCAGAAGCAAGAGCTGTACAAAAAATAAATTGTATACTAACACTGAAGGAGGATACACAGACTTTTTTCATGTAAAAGATCTCTAACTGGAATTTAAACTAAACTACTATCAAAACCTATGTGGAAAAAAAAACACCTATTTGAAATAAGATATTTATTCAGTATTCTTTGCCATGTTCCCTTAATTGTGGTAAATGTGACAGCAGAGGATAACAGCATTTAAAAGGATGCATTTGGGGCCGGCTCGATAGCCCAGTGGATAGGGCGCCGGCATACCACATGGGAGGCCCCGGGTTCGATTCCCGGGGACCTCTCCTAGCGGGCAGACCGCCTTCAGAATGGCAAGCCGCCATGGGCGGGCCGGAGCCGCCGTGGGCAGGGCAAGAAGCTGCCACGGACAGGGAAAGAGCCACCACGGGCAGGGCAGGTCGCCCGCAGATGGAGCTCAGCCAGCCACCCGTGAACTGAATCAAGCGCTGGCCGTGAACGGACGCAGAGACCGCCCACAAGCGGGGAAAAGCCACGCCTGCGCAATGACCACTCTCGGCGCATCCCCGCAGCGGGGGGAAGGGGAGATATGTAATAAAATAAATAAATCTTTAAAAAAAAAAAATAAATAAATAAAAATAAAAGGATGCATTTAAGATAAACATTTGAGGCCTTTGTAGTGTGATGGAAAAAGCAACAGTTGTGTCTATTACTAGTGGCATGACTTTGGGACATTCATTTGACCACCCTGAGCCTCAGTTTCTTCATTTGTGACAGTGGTTCAAATTGTGAGGATTATATTACAGGTAAGGGGAAAGCTATATGTAAATAAAATATAAGCAATGAAAATTCATATTCCAGGTGCCAAAGCTACAGAACATCAAAGCAACTATTTAAATATTGTAATCAAATTATGTATTTTTAAATTAATTTCTTTGGTAAATGTTTAGTGCCTATTATATGTCTAGCACTGTTTCTGGAGTGATATAGCATAAACAGAACATACAAAGTCACTGCCTTCATAGAGTTTACATTCTAGTGTCGGGATAGTTAACAAACAACAATAGAAAATATGTAATAGAGTAGATATTAATAAGTGTTGAGAAGAAAAAATAAAACAAAGTAAGGTAGACAGGCAGTTCTAGAGATTTTATACAGCTAAAGGCCATTGGAAAGTTTGAAAAGAGAAGGGACATGGCAAGAGTCATGTTTTTATCACTTACTTTGACCACTGTATGGCAAATAGACTAGACAAAGGCAAGGGTGGATACAGAGACAGCAGTTAGAATGGTCTTTTGCAAAAATCCAGGCAAGAAAATAGAGGATCGAATTCAGATGGTAGTGGCTAAGCTGGTGAAAAGTGGTTGGATTCTGTGTATGTATTCTGTGTGTGCGTCTACTGAAGCTAATGCTGACAGAATTTGCTAAGAGACTAGATGTGCAATATGAAAGCAAGAAAACAGCATAGAAGATGAGGGTAAGGTTTTGATTTTGACTTTATTTGAAGAATGAAGCTGCCATTTAAACTGTGGTGAGGAAGATAATGAGAAGATTTGATGGGGGCTGAGGATGAGTTGGGGTGGGAATCAAGAGTTCAGTTTGGGACTGGCAGTTAAACATATACATCTGGCATTCAGGGAAGAGATATAAATTTAAAGTCTTGAGACTAAATGCTGATAGAGAAGAGATCTGAGGACAAAGCCCAAAGGCATACCCAACTTACAGAAGCTGGGGAGAGTAAGAAGATACTATGGAGGGAGCAGATGTGGCTCAAGCAGTTGAGTACTTGCCTCCCACATGGGTTTGGTTCCTAGTACCTTCTAAAGAAAAAAAAAAAAAAAAAAAAAAAAAAAAAAAAAAAAAAAAAAAAAAAAAAAAAAAAAAAAAAAAAAAAAAAAAAAAAAAAAAAAAAAAAAAAAAAAAAAAAAAAAAAAAAAAAAAAAGTGATAAGCAAACAGACAGACAAGGGAGACATCTCAGTGCGGGAATTAAAAGATCTATTTAAAAAATACAATGGAGACAAAGAAGGAGCACCAGTGAGATCAGAAGATAATCAAGAAGGAAAGGTACCCAAGAAGCCAAAAGAAGAAAGTGTTCAAAAGGAAGGGTCAAATGCAGACAGGTGATACAAAATGAGGATTGGATGACCACAGGATGTAGCAATGTAGAGGCCATTGATGACCTTGACAAGAGCTTTTGATGAAATGGTGGAACAGAAAGCCTGACTGGAAAAGCTTCAAGAAAGAAAGTAGAAACAGTGGTACAGAAACTCTTAAGGAGTTTTGTGTAAAGAGAGGCAGAGAAATGGAAAGGTAGCTGGAGGAAGATGTAGAGTCAAGAGATTTTGTTTGCTTTGTATTGTTCTTAAGAAGTAATAAATAGCAGCATATTTATATACTCATGAGGATAACCCAGTATAGAGGAAAATTTGTTGATGTATAGAGAAAGGGCATAATTGAAGTGAGGTCCCTGAGCATGCAAGAGAGGATAAGATCCAATGCACATATGGAGAGGCTGGCCTTAGATAGGCACACAGACAGTTCATACATGGTAATGAGAAAATATAGGCCTGCATACAGGTTAAATAGTCAATATGTTAGAGGGAATTGACTGTTCATTTTTCTCAGTGACAAAAGAAGTGAAGGTCATTAATTGAAAATGAAGAGTGGGGAAGGGTATTGGAGATATAGGAAGTTTGAAGAGGGAGCAATGTGAAAAAGTTTTCGAAGAGTCTATGGACTCCTATGGATTAGGGAAATGAAGGACTGCCAGATTGCTGAATAAATAAGCTGACATGATTTTAGTGTCAAATTTAGGGCTCTTCTGCAGTAACTATAAATTCCATATATCACTTAGCCCCTATCTAAATTATGCCTCTTTAGAATTCAGGTTTTTCTTTTTATAAGATGAAGTTACTACTACTCAACTTAAATATCATAGTAGTAAAATAAAGATAAAAAGCATTCTGCTAATACAATACACACACACAACTTATTTTTTTTTTTTGCCTTTGATATTTATCACAATACCACTTATCACTCATGTATAAAGGACTAATTAAAATTACAAAGAATAGGGGCCGGCCGTATAGCCCAGTGGATAGGGTGCCGGTATACCACATGGGAGGCCCCGGGTTCAGTTCCCGGGGACCTCTCCTAGCGGGCAGACCGCCTTGAGAAGGGCAAGCTGTCGTGGGCGGGTGGAGCTGCTGTGGGCAGGGCAAAAAGCTGCCACGGGCAGGGCAAAAAGCTGCCACGGACAGGGCAAAGCTGTCACGGGCAGGGCAGGTCGCCTGCGAACGGAGTGCAGCCAGCCACCCGCGAACTGAAGCGGAGCCAGCCGTCCACAAGCAGGGCGAAGCCGCCTGCGCGGTGACCAGTCTCGGCATGTCGCCGCAACGGGGGGAGGCAAAGCGGATAGAGAGGAACACAGGAATGGACACACAGCAAGAGCAAGCAGAGGGGGGGG
>PVKH010022250.1:0-14127 GCA_004027955.1 Chaetophractus vellerosus
ACTGGATGAGAAACCCAAAAGAGAGACGAATGATGCTATCGTTAAGTTTATGAAGGACATGTAAGAAAAGGATAAAAATTCTGTATGGTCCCAAGAAGTAAAATCAAGACCAATGAGGACACCTCAGTGAGACAGATTTCAGCTCCACCTAAAGAACTGATGATCAGATCCATTTAAAGAGGGGATGAACCTCCTAAGGGCTGTGAATTCCCTGTCACTAACGATGTCAAGCAGCTGTGAGAAGACCACAGGGGAGGAACACTGCAGAAGACACAAGCATTACCAAGTGGCTGGGCTGGGAGACCTTTAAGGTACGTTTTTCCAGACTTAAAATTTTATCATAACAGTCCTATGAATTCTTGCTTGGATTCTCCCCATGGCTCTGCCTCAGTCATCCACTGCTATAGCTTCCTATTGTCAACCAGGCCTAGTTAGTCAAGAGAACGCTTCAAAATTGTCTTTGCATCTGCAAAGTAATGATTCAAGCCCTAAGGAACCTAGACAAAGGCAATGATAAAACAGAAGACAGATTTAACCCTGCTTCCTCCCAAAACACTGCTAAGATGAGGGTAAAAGAATTAAAAAGGAAAAATCAACAGTCAACTTTAACCTCCCTTTTAAAAAAAAAACAATCAGACTCTGGCTAACCACTAATGCTAACTCCTGTGACCCGAGTTCTGCTTACACAGATCTATAATTATCTGCTCTGAAAAACTGACCTGTTATTTTAAGAAAAGGCTCCTTGACATTCCCGGATTAGGGTCCCAGCATTTCTTACCTTCACAATTTTAATGGGGCTCATGTCCATGCTTTGCTTGGTATGCCCTCTCAGGAATGGAGGCTCTTCCTCAACCAGTTCGATTTCAAGGTCCTCATCTAAAAACACCCCCAAAAAAGAAGAATTAATAAAAACAAAAGAGAAAATGACCAAGCATTTTCACCAAAACAATATCCATGGCTACCAGCAATCTTTACCCACGATAGCTCCCAATGTCAAAAGAACAGCAATGCACATAGCACTCAAATCCAGATGACTGTTCTCCTCCCTATTTCTAAGGCCCAAGAACTGACCAAACCCTGTGGAAAAGGCTGTTCTGACATTTCAAATGGTACTAAAGCATTTGTCATCCAACTTCATTATGGAATAATTCTTAACCCATAATATACTGGGAAAAAAATTAAGTTGGACAAATTCAAGTGCTGGCAAAGATATCAAGTTGGCAAAACAACAGCAGCCAACTCTCTTACCCTTCTGGGAGAAATGCAAATTGGTACAAGATTTTGGAAAATAATTTGGAACTGCCTGGTAAAAGTGAACATGCACACTTCCTACTACCCAGTAATTCTTTTTCTAAATGTTTAGGAGAAAGAGAAGGTCTTGCACATATGCACTAAGAGATAAATATAAGAACTTCATAATATCACTCAAAAGGTTAAAAAAAAAACAAACCTCAAAGAACAGAAACAACCCATATCTATCAAAAGAAAATGGAAAGGGGAGCAGATGTGGCTCAAGCAGTTAAGCTCCTGCTTCCCACGTGGGAGGTCCCAGGTTCAGTTCCCAGTACCTCCTGCAGAAAACAGAAACAAGTAACAAGCAAAATCAAACGTGGGAAGCAACTCAGGGAGCCGATGTGGCTCAGTGGTTGGGTGCTGGCTTCCCACAGGCAAGGCCCCAGGTTCATTCCCTGGCCCCAGGTACCTAAAAAAAAAAAAAAAAAAAAGGAAGAAAATGGAAAAATGATAATGAATTTATATACTGAAACACTTTAAAGAGTGAAATGAATGTAATACAGCTAAAAGAATCAAAATGGATAAGTATCAAAAGTATGATGGTAAGTCAAAAAACCCCTCAAAGAATACTTGATTGATTTATCTAAAGGTCAAAAACAGAACAACTGTGGCAGTTTGAGATTTATTTATGAATTCCAAAAAGAGGGATTATGTTTGTAAACTGGTCTGTTGCTCTGGGCATGAGAACCCTTTGTATTAGATTCAGCTGAGATGTCTGATTAAATTATGTTAAGATTAGGGGTTTAATTCAACCAAGTCACTAGAGTAAGACTCTGTGATGAGTGCCCCCCCCCCACCTGATAAAACAGACTCTCATATGGAAGTAGACACCCAGAGAAGAAAACAGAGGAAGAGAGACAGCTCATTATACACGCACGGCATAGGCCTGGGGAAGAGAAATGAGCCTGACAGTCTACAGCTGACCTTGTGCAGAGACCAGAGCAGCTGAACCTGGAAAGAAATGAGCCCTGGGGAGAGAGACAAGCCTTATGCCAGCCTACAGCTGAGACCAGAAGAAGCTGGACCAACAGAGCCTTAAGAGGAAGAGGGAAGGCTGAACCCTCGCAAACATCACCCACCATCTTGCTTCAAGACGTTGCAAATGACTTTGGGTGAGCAAGTACCTCTTATAGTACCTTGAGGTGGACTCTTTAGGGCCTGGTAACTTTAAGCTTCTACCCCAAATAAATTTCCTTGAAAAAAAAAAGCCAACAGATTTCTGGTACTTTGCATCAGCATCCCTTTGGCTGATTAATACACCAACTAAACAATAGAATGTTTAAAGATGCATACACTGATGGTCAAATTCTAAAGAAAGAAAATTTAGGATAGTGGTTACCCCAAGGAGAGAGGAAGAGCTCATCAGAGGGGGGCATGTACGGGCTTCAAAGGTTCTGGTAAAGTTTTAATTATTTTTTTTTTTTAAAGATTTATTATTTATTTATTTATATATCGCGCCCCCCCCACCCCTGCTGCTTGTTCTCACTGTGCTCATTTGCTTTGTGTTCTTCTGTGTCTGCTGGTCTCCCCCTGCTGTGGCATCCCGCCGAGTCAACTCACCGCGCGGCGGCTTTGCCTGCTCCGTGGCGGCTTTGCCTGCTCGTGGTGGCTTGCCTGCTTGAAGCGGCTTGCCTTCTCAAGGAAGCTCCGGGAACCAAACCCGGGGCCTCCCATGTGGTAAACCAGAGACCTACCAATTGAGCCACAGCTGGTTCCCAAGTTTTAATTCTTAAGCTGGGTAGAGGGTATGTAGATGCTCATTTATTATTGTTATATAAATTATATATGCTCTCTTATAGGATTCATTTCACAGGTTTAAAAAATTGTTAATGGGCTAAGTTAAAAGTTTTTCCCAGGGCAACTCAATGGTAACCTAAATGAATCCAGGGTTTTCAGAACAATTACTAAGCATATGAGATCAAATTTACTCCCCAAGATACAGATATGACTCTTTATATTCTTAAATCTTATAATAAGCAATAAATACAACAATAGGCTTCCTGTAAATATATAAATGTTTGTGGGGGAAAATGGACCTTTTCCATCATGCTTCCGCCATGGAAGGACCCTTGTTCTTTGAGAAATGACTTGTAAGACCCAAGAAACAAATGATTAATAAGAACTGGGTCAAGCTACAAATAAACTGCCCAGTTCAATGGCTCAATTGCCAATTATCCTCCAGATTCTTTATCCTGCCCAATCCAAGGGGCTAGTTACCTTCTTCATCATCCACTTTAGGGAGAATACCAGTCTCTTCATCAAAGTCTGGAAACTCTTCTTTGGAAAGGACATTGGCAGCAATCATCTAGCCAAAAGATAGAAAGCAGCACTGGTAACCTAATCGGGTTAAAACTCGTCTTTTGTAGAAGAGTTTAAACAGAGGTTTCATGCAGGTTTTTCTCCTCTGACCCCAGGAGGATATTATGTGCTCCCATCACTGGGAAGCACTACAACATGGTACCAGGAAGAGTTATCTGCTCCCTCCCTTGCTTCCATAGGACTCGGCACATTTCTTATTATGTAAGCCCTCACAATTATTTGTTTAGATCTGTCTCCTCCACTGAACTTTGAGTTCCTCAAGTGTGGGAAGCACAATACATTCATCTCCGTAGCTCTAGCATCAAGCCTGGTGCCTGGCACACCATGGTTCTCAGACAAGAAGGAACATTACAGAGCACATTCCATATGCCAGGCACTGACCTAGGCACTCCACTTCCATTCAGTCATTTAATCCCCCAACACCATTATCCCCATTTTACAGATAAGGACACTGAAGCATAAAGGTAAAGTAGTTTGGCTGAGGATCACAGTCACCCCAGGCTGTCGCATTCCAGGACCAACACTCCTAACCACCCTGCTATGTGCAGAATGACCATGTGTCCATAAAAGCTGCCGGTCCCAACCTGTTTGATCTCCCATTTCTCTGGGTCAGAGATGCGAGTGAGGCGCTTGCGCTCCAGTGAGTCATCTTCCACTTCAGGGGCACTGACAAGGGACAGGTGAGTGGGTCTGTCAGGATTCCGCATCGAGGTCTCCTCATTGGTCTCCCCAACCAGATTCCGCCGTCGATTTGGGTTCAGATCTTCTCCAGTCTCTTGATCCACATCCTAAGGCACAAAAACAGAGAAGCTATAGTTGCTCACCTGCTCTTATGTTTCCTTGGCCATAGATGTGGAAAAAGACTAGACAACTCACCTACCTTCATACTCAGGCTGGTCTTGGTCCCAGTGAAGGATAACACTTTGACCTTGACCCTCTGGCCTTTGCTCACCACATCAGCCACATTGGCCACGCGGCCTTCGCGTCGGAGCTCGGAGATGTGCACCAGGCCTTCCCACCGCTTCCTGAGGGACAGAGTTCCATTTGACACATCTGTAGCATGCTTAAAAATAACTCTTCCCCAACCAATTTTCACACTTGTTGGAACTAAACACAAGTAAACAATCTTAAACTTAAGAGGAAAGTACCAAGAAGGTGGTCAAACAAAAAAACAGCATTTCTATCCTCCCAAAGAAAAGACTTTGGGGTATGGTGGCAGATAAATTTTCACTTGTCTCAAATGGCAAAAGGGCACATCTCCTGAAAGCAGAGGAAAGAATAAATGGCTCTGTGACATTTCAAATAAAAAGTCAATTTCAAAAGAACTTGGTATTGGGAGGCAGATGTGGCTCAAGCGATTAGGCTCCTGTCTACCATATGGGAGGTCCAGGGTTCAATTCCTGGAGCCTCCAGGTGAAGGCAAGCTGGCCTGCACAGAGTGCTGGCCCATGCAGGAGTGCTGGCCTGCACAGAGTGCTGGTCCACACGAAGAGCTGGCGCAGCAAGATGCCGCAACAAAAAGAGACACAGAGGAAAGACAATAACGTAGCAGACCAGGGAGCTGATGTGGCACAAGAGATTGAGTGCCTCTCTCCCACTCCGGAAGATCTCAGGGTCAGTTTCCAGGGCTGCCTAAAGAGAAGACAAGCAGACACAGAAGAACACATAGCGAATAGACACAGAGAGCAGACAGCGAGTGCAAAAACAACTGGGGTGGGGGTGGGATAAATAAATTAAAAAAAAAAAAAGGAAGTGGATGTGGCTCAGTTGGTTGGGCCCCCGTTTACCATATGGGAGGCCCCGGGTTTGATTCCTGGGGCCTCCTGGTGAAGGCAAGCTGGCCCACGCGGTGCAGAGCTGGTGCAGCAAGATGACGCAACCAAAGGAGACTAACAGAAACAGAAAAATGCACAGCAAATGGACACAGCGAGCACAAGCAGCAAGGGGGGAGATAAATAAAAATAAATCTTTAAAAAAAAAAACCTGGTATGGCTGTTTTGATTAAAATATCATTAATCCTACTAACTCTTTAGAACATGAAAATCCCCAGTGATAAAAGAAATTCTGCCATCACTGGTGTGAAAGAAAACGCCAGCCATTACCTTAGTCCCTCCAGCTGCACAAAGCACCCAAACTGCATGATGCTGGTAACTTTGCCATTGTAAATGTCCCCAATGGCAGGCTCTTCGGGGGGAGGGCGATCCACATGCTTATCCCGCCATCTGTCCAGATTCCGCTCCCCATACTTGTCCCGGTCCTTCCGATCTTTGAGGGGACTCTGACTTCTGCTCCTTGACCGATATCTAGATTTTCCTTTATTCCTCTCCCGGGTCCTGGAATGTGATCGAGAGCGGGACCGGTGTCTCCGCTTGTGGTCTCTGTCTCGGTCTCTGTCTCTGTCTCGACTCTGCTTCTTCTTCTTTGTTCTGTCCCTAACAAATCAAGAAGCACCTGTTTGAAAAATAAACCAGCCCTATTTCATCTTTGCATCCCCAAGCACACAGCATAGTGCCATGCAGAAGGTAGGTGCTCGCTAAGTGTTGAATTAGCGACATAACTATTACAACTATGACAACCCTGCAGGCCACTAAAGGACCAGACCACAAACATATTCAGATTTCTATCTTCTGTACATCTTAGCATTTGCTGCACACATTCTTGGCAAGGAGCAATGAAAATAGATCCAAGAATATGGTACATAGCCAGATTCTATATATTTGCCCCAAATTTTGCTTGGCTGGTCCACAAAATTCAACAATCACAGTATCTTAAACTTCTGAAGTATCCTAAGGACAAACCGGTGCTCAGCATCTCTCTGCTTCTCCTGGCCTGCTGCGCTGGGCATTAAGGCTTCCAGTTCTTTCAAGACATCCACGGCAACTTTCACATCATCCTCGTCCAGCATGGTCTACAGGGGCAGAGATAAGCAAAGTTAACAGGAGAAGGAAAAAAAAAAATTACTCAATAATCTGTACTTCAGGTGCAGCTATGAATCTGACAGCCCCTACATTACAGACCACTTATATGAAGAAAGCAGAAGAGAGGTGCAGATATTTCCAAGAGGATTTAAGATAGAGGCAGAAGGAATGAGCAAAGGCTCTTGGAAGTCACTTTATGTTAGGCAAATCCCCTTTGTCTTTAATATGACCCTACAGAAGGCAATTAGAGATCAACCATCCCTCCCAAGAAAGCATGCAAGTGATGATTACATAAAGGACACAAATGTTAAAAATTTTAAAAAACAACCCTCCCTTTGCACTCTGTTCCCATCTTTACTCTACTTTATTTTGTTTCAGGGTCTTTATCATTATCAGTTCATCATACACTTGCTTATTTACTTGTTTATTGTCTGTCTGCTCCTCACTAAACCGTTTACATGTTTATTTTCCACCCCCCTCCCCCACCTGACCCTGCCCTAATGCTAGGATGTAATCTCCAAGATGGCAGAAACTCTTGTCTGTTTTGTTCATTGCTGTATTCCTGGTACTCAGAACAGGGCTTGCCATACAGTAGGCACTCAATAATTCCTAAAATGAAATTAAAAAGTAAAAACACTTCAAAAATTAGGCCTTCTACTATGTAATAGAGTAAAAAATCTCATTTCACACATTAGGTATCTGATACCTAGTCCATGTCCCTAATCACCACTTCCCACAGTTCCCAATCTCACTTCCCCTGAAAATCAATCTTGGAGCCATTAACATCCTGGACACTGTAGGTACTCTGGGGGTGATTTGTAAATCAAATGATTCCACTTTGGAAGAAAAAAATGTAATGAAAAAGACAAATTTTAAATTAATAAAATAAATAACAAGACAGAGAAGCAGTGGCAGGAAACATGCAGTTATAGTAGATGTTCTGAAAATTGTTATCTGTACCCGAACAGAAGGGTTGTCTGGTTGGCAAAGGACTGGAAAGAGTTCCTTCAGCTTTTCTTTTTCAGTTTTGGGTTTAACAACTGGATCTTGTTTCATAAGAGAGCATGAAGGGGTTAAAAAAAAAAAAGATTTAGTGTTCTTTATGATTAACAAACAACCTAAACTTTAGATTGGCATCAAACTAAAAGAGAATATGGCATTTTCCTACACATTAGACATACACATTACTATAAACATAACTCAATCTTCTAAACACATTGACCCCAAGCCCTCAACAGACTAAATACTAGGCATGTAGCAAGGAGTGAGGCACAGCAGTGCTCATTTGGTTATGCCTTATCATTTAAGTGTGTCTCAGGTAATTGAAAACTTCTGCTAGAACGTTTGCTTGCTCAGCAGCTGCTGAGAGGAAAACAAATGCAATTAACAGATGTTCACTATCTAAACCATCCTGGAGGCTAAGCTCAGCTGAAAGTTCTGCTCACCTTTGCTAGTGGAAGGCTTTGCTGGAGGCCGCATGGTTTGTATGAGACGCAGGAGGTTACTAATAAGAGAATCCTTTGGAAAGAAACATAGAACAAAAATTGTCAGCCCCTGGATCAGTGCTTACATATGCTTAGAAAAAGGAAAAGGAAAAGAGTATCCTTGGGAGAAAAGTGGTTATGCACCTTGATTTAGCTAACTGGAACAAATGAAGCACAGAGCGTCAACTTGTAGCATGGACCTAACCAGTACAGTACTTCAGAGAAAGCTGGTATTTAGAACTCTTTAGGGGAAAATTATTTAGCACCCTTTAACCGTTTTATTTTCTATGGTTTAGAACTACATCCAAAACCTGGATTCTTGTTTCTGACTTCTTGCGTTCATAGTACAAGAATGTAAATACCCACAGTGACTTAACGACAAAAAATCCTGCCCCATTAGAAACATGTACAGGAAATCCAGTTACATTCCCCACTGCTTAGTGGCACGAAAACTTTACATAGTTAATGGCTTATTTGACTGCTTATTTGATTGCTATATACAAATTCTTGTCTCCTTCCTACAACAAAACCCTATTTTTAAATTCAATAGCGACAATAAAACAAAGCAGGAGTCACCAAATATACGTACCGTGAATTCTGCACCATTTTTGACTAGAGAAGCCTTGAAAGTATCAAAGGTGGTATTTTTCTCAGCAAGACTGATCACAAATTCGGCTGCAAACAAGAAAAGAAATTAAAACAAGAAAGAAATGGCAACTTAAGCAAGAAATCAAGTTCAAACATGGTAAAAAGCAACTAATTAGGCTAATCCAACAGCCATGAAAACCACAACACCATCCAATAAGGAAAAAGAAAGAGATTATAGACTGCTGAGATTTTTCCATGTATGTTCTAGTGAGTTTTTATAAACGAATAGAAGACATTACTACAAGACGGCTTACCAGGTCCTTGGGTGCATTTAAACTAGTAGGATCTGCTATTTGCCCCAGATTACCTTACCCTCTTCTCACAAAACTGCTAGAGCTAACAATGCCCAAAAGCATGAGCACAAGCATGGACACACACACAGACTCGAAGACACACACACACACAGTAGGATGATCAGACCCGATCTCTATATGAGAGCAAGGCAGCTGCGAACCTGCAAAGTGATGAAAGACTCATCTGCCCCCCCAATTTTCCTCCACAAACCTGTCTCATTCTTGAAATGTCTAAACTCACTAGAATTATTTCAGAAGAAAGTTTCCAAGACAATAATCTTCACACTATGAGTTCCACAAGAATTTTTCTTAATTTTATTATTTCATTTGGATGGTAATCTCTTTTTTTTTTTAAGGTACTGGGGGCCGGGGTTTGAATCTGGGACCTCATATGTGGGAACCCAGCGCTCAGCCACTAAGCCACATCGGCTTCCCTGAGTTGGTTTTTTTCGTTTGTTTTGCTTGTTGTTTGTTTTTGTTTTTGCAGGAGGCACCAGGAACCAAAGCCGGGACCTTCCATGTGGGAAGCAGGCTCTCAACTGCTTGAGCCACATCCACTTCCCTAGATGGTAATCTTTAAAGCTAAGTGCTTTATGTGGATTATTCCCATGATTTTCTTAACAACCCTCATAGATAGGTACCATTGCTGTCCCTGTTTTATAAAAGAGGAGGCCAAGAGTGTGAGAAGCTGACTTAGCCAATAATACTTGTGTAGCCAGGAATGCAACCAGGCAATCTGACTTCCAAGAGAAGAGGAGGGAAAATGAGTGACATGGTGCTTGGCATGCCATGCTCAAAAGAGCTAACCTCAAAGCAGTCAGCAGCATATTCACACAGCCAGTCGTCATTGATCAGTATTAATTTTTTTATTTTCTGAATTATATGAAGGCACCATTAAATAAATTGTGCTACTGAAATAGGATTAGTAGGGAAAAACAAGTTCATGATTGAACAGGAAAAATAATGACATGAATTTAAATGATAATCCATCATGGTCAAAATCAAAATAATCTAGTCAACAAATAAAATATGAAAGAAGAAAATATGTATCATTTTGTTATTTAATCCAACTTTGACAATTTCAACAAAACAACACTGTCACATTAAATCAATATTACTTTTCATGCTGTTGGTTTTGAAATTCTGTTTAACAGAAAAGGCATATTTGTAGTTTCTCTGCAAATTGGTTTGGGATTTTTAGTTGTATAAAAACAATTAAGAACATGGAGTTTATACCTAGCTTTATTTTCATACATAATTAAGTTAACATCAGCACAATTCAAATTAACATTGGAAGGGCTCAATAACTTTTTGTTTCCTTTAAAAGGGACCAAGGAATTAGTAGGCAAAACAAAAATAAGAGAAAGGAGAAATCTGTCTTGTTCTCTGCTATATTCTAAGACCCCTAGGCAATAAATATTTGCTGAATGAAGGAACATTACCCAGAGAGCAAAGTGACAAGATTATCAACTCATTAGCATCTAGATGAGGAGACTGAGAGAAAATGACACAAGACAGGCACATCTTGACTAGGAGGCAAAAGAAAAGTGAACTAAAATTTAATGGCTGCAAGGCATTTTCCTAAGTGCTATATATCAAACGTGTAATGAAGATACTGTCTCCATTTTACAGATGAAAGAAACAGCTTCAGAGAAACTAAGGTCACACATCTAACCTCCCTGACCCCTCTTGTCACAGGCCCTTTCTTTTCCTTCCCTCCAACTGATGAGTTCACCCCATCTGCATTTAGAAAACAAGTCATATGGAACTCCTTTCCCTTGCCTTCCTATCACCAATCTCTAACCCATCTGCATCTGGAACCATATATTCTCTGTCCTCTCTCCAGGTAAAATGGATGAATCATCCCTGTACCAATCAAAGGTCAATCCTGTCCATCACCTCTCACCTTCATAAAGACTTCACCTGTCCAATGGCTTTGCTCTAGGAACCTGGCCTTTTCTGATTCCTCAGTTTTGGTTCCCGGGTGTACAGTTTGCCCCCAAACCTCTAATGACTGGTATTTGGGAGGCAGTATGGCACAAACAGTCAAGAGCACATTTAAAACACAAACACTGGCTTCAAAAAGACATGGATTCTAAATGAGCCTCCATTGAGCCATAACTACTCAGATCCTTGTTTACTTAATCTACAAAGATAATAATAATACTGTCTACCTCACAGGGTGATGTGAAGATAAGATAATGCAAACAAAACACTGAGCATAATGTCTAGCACATACTGAGCACCCAATAAATGTCAGCCATTATCATCATCACCATTATCATCACCGTGAATATCGCTGCTATTGTTGTTATCACTGTTTTAATTATTTGTGGCTCAAGAAAAAGGAAGCGGCCATGGCCGCCCGGGGTTTCGGTGACAGCTCTGGGAAAGTGAGTTTCTAACAGCTAGGTCTGGTGGGCTCTCAAGAAAAGGCCACGGCTGCAGATTCCCTGGGTCCAGACCCCTCTCTGACACAGAGAAAGAGACAGACACAGCGACACATACATTTGGTACATCAACCACCCTTCTTCCGCTTCCCTAGGCCCACAGGCCGCAGAACTCTCCGGACTCACCCAGATCCTTGTCGTTGATCCCTAAGTGATTGTCCAGTTCAGTGCAAACCTTCGACACCAAAGACAGATACTCGAGCTTAGCGAGTTCTTCCGCGGGACCTATCTCCGCCCCGGTTACGACTCCCACCATCGCCAAGGCCACAGCCATGGTTACAGCTCCCTCCTTGCCTCGGCACTGCTGGTCCCCGGAGCTACTCCGGCTGAGGTTCGGCCTTCACTTCCGGGTCGGCGCACATCCCTTTTGTTTACTGTAGAGTGAAAACTCTAGGAACGTCTAATGACGCAACCGGATGGACCATAGAGATCAGGTGGGAAGTGCGTAAGGAAGGGCCGGTAGGAGTTGGTTACTCTCATGCAGGCGGGCGCCGTCTATTGGCGAACGAGTTTCTTAGCCCGCCCTCGGATCCGGAAACGTTCATTCCCGTCCTGCGTCAGCAGAGGGCGACCGTGGCCTGTGCAAAGGGCACAGGAGGGCGGGGGCGGGGGCGAGGGTGGTGCGGGGGAGGGCGGGGAAAAGCCGAGAGCCGACCGCGCCTGCGCTTTAGAAGCCTTGCCTAAGAAACCGTTCGCTAGAGTTGGGAAAAGGTAAAATTAGCTTTGCAAGTGGCTCCGCATATTTCTGAGGCCTTGACCCTTCGGGTTCGTTATGTACGCTCTCAAGCGACTCTACAACAAACGAGCAGGCGATGGATTCTAATTCTGGAATCAACTCCTGTCATTTTACAAATGAGGAAGGTGGCACTTACACTACTAACTGGGTGACCTTGGACAAGTTAGTTCATCTCTGGGGTCTTGGTTTTCTCATCTGTAAACTGGGATAATGTTGCTGTAACTGGGCTTGGGTCAGGACTATTTGGACCTATTCAAGGAGCTAGACACATAGTAGGCACACTACAGGAGGCTGCTGTTAGCCTCACTAGCACATTTCCCTCAGTCCCAAGGGACCGCCCGGCTCCTCCTTTGTGAAAACCACTTCTCAAACCCCAGTGTCCCCGATGCCAATACCCTCGGTCCTTTCGAAACTTGTTCCCCCAAATCTCAGCTCTGCTGAGACCCCAAGGTCATGAGCGATAGCAAAGGAGTTCAGGTCTCCCAACTTCTACTTCAGGGGTTACCCTTTTCCTCGTGGCAACCCCACGATGAGGTGGAGATTTCCCCCTCACCACGCCACTCTGTGACGCGTAAGGAAACCGAGGCACAGCAAAGTGAGAGGCGCCCTAGTCAATCAAAAAGGAAGAAACCAGACCCTTTTGCTACTTTTCTCCCGTGCACCTTTGGACTCTTTTTCTTCATCATCTCACCATGGACTAAATACTGGCTGTCAGAGAAAAACTTGAGCATTTCTTAGCCTCTAGAAGCTCCATGTTTCCAGGTACTATGGAATCACTGCGGTGCCTTCTGAGCTCCTTCCATTCCTCTCCTTTGTCTTCCACCTTCTCCCCAAGAGTGGAACAGAGGAGCCTGCACTTAATTCAACGTCCTCAACTTGCCGACTTAAGATCTGAAGTTAGGATTTTAGGGGCTTAGTCTCCTTGACTTTCTCTGTGCTGTTTTGCCTTTTAAAAACTCGTATTTATATACTGCTTTTCTCCAGTATTTAACTGGAAAAGGGAACAGACACGGGGTTTGTTTTGTTTTAAAAGTTCTGTGAGAAAAGTGGCCAGAGAATCATAACATGTAATATTGTAGTAGTAAATACTGTAACAGCTTTTTTAATTGTTTGGGAATTCTTGAGCATACATCTCAATAGTAATTAATAGCAAAACTTATTAAATTTTATTTACATACGCCATTAACTGCACATTTTCAGAAGTGAGGTTTTTTTTTTTTTTTTAATGCCATACACCTTTCCTGTAACACCCAAGGGATTTTTTTAAGCCACCAAAAAAACCCCACAATAGATATGTAAATGCAGATAATTTAACAATCCAAACATATTTGCACATGGAATCCTACAATCTCTCTCTATAAGAGATACTGAACCAAATGCAGTTCAAAAATGAATGCTGAGAAATGGATGTGGCTCAAGCAATTGGGCCCCTATCTACCATATGGGAGGTCCTGGTTCGATTCCCAGGGCCTCCTGGTGAAGGTGGGCTGGCCCGCGCCAAGAGCTGACACAACAAGATGATGCAACAACAAAAAAAGAGACACAGAGGAAAAAGACAATGAGGGAGCTAAGGTGGCTTAAGCAACTGAGTACCTCTCTCCCACGCTGGAAGGTCCCAGGATGGATTCCTGGTGCCTCCTTAGAAGGCATTAGAAGAGGAGACAAGCAGACACAGAAGAACATGCAGCAAATGGACACAACGAGTGTAATGGTTTGAGTTTGATTTAATTATGAATTTCAAAAATATAGATTAGATTATGTTTGTAAACTAATCTGTTCATCTGGGCATGATTAAGTTATGAGTAGGGTGTTAACTGCCACGTCAGTGAGACGTTGGGCCCCGCCCCTCGGTGGGTGTGGTCTCAAGTATAAAGGCTAGGCAGCAGATTGAGAGAAGGAGATTTAGAAAAGCAGAGATTGGAGAGAAGCAGATTGAGAGAAGCGGAGATTTGGAGAAGCAGATTTGAGAAGCAGTTCTGATGCTGG
>PVKH010022251.1:0-14142 GCA_004027955.1 Chaetophractus vellerosus
AGAGTAGAAAAAAAGGCATAGATTCACTCCAGGATGTTAAAAATCTGAATACTAGGACTTTCAGAGAGTAAAGAGAATATGGAAGTGCAAAAATTATTAAATAAATTATAAAACAAGCTCACCCAGCATTGACATGCATATTAATAGTTTGAAAGAGTACAATCTGTGCCAAGCACTATAAATGGCTGAATTGAGGATGGGGGGAAAATGATACTTTATATGCCATCATAACATTTCAGAACATAAAATTTTCAGGAGAAGATTATTAAAGCCTATGGTGGTGAGGGAATATGTTATTTACAAAGGATTAGGAATCCAGATCAGAAGGGATCTCTCATTAGCAACTCTGGGTACTAGAAGGCAATGTAGAAATTTCTTTAAAATGCTAAGTACAAAATGTTTTCTAAACTAAAAATTTATACCCAGTGCAAAAATCAATTTAGTGTAAAAGAAAAAGTAGTCATTTAAAAACATACAATTTTTAAAAAGAGATCATTCCATTTCTTAGGGAATTTTTGGAGAGTGTGGTACATTGAAACGATAGCATCAACCAAGAATGAAATTAGCAAGGGATCTGGGGAACAGAGTTCAACACGGGACTGAGACAAAGGAAGTCCTGGGAACTGAGCCCGAGACCTTCCCTGTGGGAGGGAGGCACTCAACTGCTTGAGCCACATCCATTCCCCTAGAGATATTATTTTAAGTGAAGGTGTGGTTCCACTGGATGTGGGTGGATCTTATTTTGGATTATTGGAGGCCTTATAGAGAGAAAGAAACTGGAAACTGGAGTGAGAGAAAGCCATGGGCAGAGCCTGAAGCTGGAAGTAAACAGAACCCAGTAGAGAAAGGAGAGCACATCACCATGTGACATGATGCAGGGATATACACCAAGAAACCTCAAGGATCACTGGCCACCACCACCAGAATGTTACAGACTTTGGGGAGAAAGTATGGTCTTGCCAATACCTCAAATTCAAACTTCTCCCAGCCTCAAAATTGTGAGCCAATAAATCCCCACTGTTTTTAAGCCAACCCACTGTGCAGTATTTGTCATAAAAACTCAGGAAAACTAAGACAAAGAATAAGGAATGACTGAATGCCTGATTTGTAACATGATATGGAGATATTATTTAGATAAGTTTATAATTTCATTGGAAAGAATTAGAGGTACAAGTCAAGCTGATTCTTAACTCCAGGAAGTACAAAAATTTATTGAGTGTAATAAAAGTTTCCCTGGTCCCCTACTTGAAAAAGCAGTAAACAGCACATAAAAGATTAGAATAACTGAAGTTATTGTGTGTGTGTGTGTGTGTGTGTGTATAGTGAGAAGGATGGAAAAGGGAAACTCTAAGTCTGAATCAATTAATTTACAAATGTTAAAGCCTCATTTTTCATGATAGAAATTCAGTACATGATGATTAATATTAAGAAATCAGTAAACAGCAGTAAAAATTCTTTTTAAATGCAAAGTGAGTTTCTGTGAGGGAAAAACTAAAGGATATTTTGGGGGGACATAGGGTCAAGGATCTACTTTATTTTAAAACTTTTAATTTAATTGTATATGCTTGTATGGTTATTTTTATTAATTTTTCAAGTAATTTTTTGAAGTATTAATTTCATATGACACTATTTATGATAATATCTAATAATTGTGGGTTCAAGTTACACACATTGATAAATTGTTTAACAATTTTACATAGGATGTTTTGAATAGTAAATTCACATCAACCTCAAAAATATCTTTAGATTCATGCCACAGTACTCTATTATTGATCATAAACTATTTAATATTAACACTAATTACTTGATACTGTAGTTTGCTAAGCTGCTCAAAGCAAATACCATGAAATGCATTAG
Organism: Chaetophractus vellerosus; assembly: GCA_004027955.1. NCBI lineage: Eukaryota > Metazoa > Chordata > Mammalia > Cingulata > Chlamyphoridae > Chaetophractus > Chaetophractus vellerosus. The sequence continues at coordinate 1,858 of PVKH010022251.1, forward strand.
CTTTAACAATGGGTATTTATTAGCTTACAAACTTAATTCTGAGGCTGAGGAAAATGTCCAAATCAAGGCATCATCAGATGACACTTTCTTCCTGAAGCCTGGCTGCTGGTGATCCTGGATTCCTCATGGCAAGGTACATGGTGGTGTCTGTGGGTCTCTCTCTTCTCTTCCGAGTTTCTTTGCTTTCAGCTTCTTGCTTCCATGGCTTTTTCTCTCTTTGTTTGAGTTACATTTTCTTACAAAGGACTCCAGTAAGAGGATTAAGAATCACCCTCGGTCATGCCTGAAGTAACTTCATCAAAAAGTCCTACCTACAATAGGTTTTACACCCATAGGAACATATTAATTTTAAGCACATGATTTTCTGGGGTACATACAATTTCAAACCACTTGTATTAGTCAGCCAAAGGGGTGCCGATGCAAAGTACCAGAAATCTGTTGGCTTTTATAAAGGATATTTATTTAGCATAAAAGCTCACAGTTACAAGGCCCTAAAGAGTCCAACTCAAGGTACCATAAAGGGTACTTCTTCATCCAAAATCTGTTGCCACGTGCTGAAGCAAGATGGCAGGTGATGTCTGCGAGGGTTCAGATTTCCTTTTCCCATTTAAGGCTCCGTGGGTCCAGCTTCCTCTGATCTCAGCTGTTGGCTGACATAAGGCTTGTCTCTCTTCCCGGGGGCTCATTTCTTTCTGGGCTCAGCTGCTCTGTTCTCTTAAGAAGGTCAGCTGCAAACTGTCAGGCAAATGGCTTATTTCTCTTCCAGGGTCCACTGCCATGTCTATGGAGCTATCTCTCTTCCTCTGTGTATCTTTTCTGTGTATCTACTTCTGCGTGATAGTCTATTTAATCAGCCCACCAAGAGGACAGGGACTCAATGACATGGTCCCCTAATGACACGGTTGAATCACGCCCTAATGACATGGTTAAATCAAAGCCCTAATCTTAATTTAATCAAGCAAACATAAAGCCTTTGGATTTAAATCAATCAAAGGGTAACATGCCCAGAGGAACAGACCAGTTTACAAACATGATGAATATCTCTTCTTGAAATTCATAAATAATATCAAACTGCCATACCACCACACTTGGGTTAAGACATAAATGGCATTATTAATTTAAGATTGCACTCAATTGCAATAACAAAACACATATAGAGTGGCTTGAACAAATAAGAGTTTATTTTCTTCTATAATGAGAAATTTGGAATTAGGAATTTGTTAGAGTAGTTCTGATTGTTAAATTGTGTCACTAGTAACATAAGTTGTGTCTGTTTTTCTACTCTACTGCCTGAAAATGTTGCCTTGCTACTTACCTCATGGTTAAAAGCTGGCTGCTGCAGTTCTAAAAATGAAATCATTGTTCAGTGTCAGATTTAATGAATGGCAAGGGAGCCAATGGCAATACCAGTGATGCTGACTACTTGAATCAAGAAAGCAAAAGCTTTCTCAAAAACCCATACTAGCATGTGACTAGTGGCATACGGCCACCCATTGCTGCAAGAGTGACTGTGAATGTGTTTCAGGGGCTCTCCTGAAATAAATTTTGTCATTCTATCACTGAAGAAAAATGAGGGAATTAATAATGAGTTAACAATGAAAATATTTATTAAATCTTATTAAATCTGCACTTATACACATTTCAGAAGCTGAAAGGATAACTCTGTTGGGCTAAAAATTTTAAAATATCTTAAAGGCAGGAATTATGACTCAAATTTAACACATCATGAGGAATTGAAATTAAAAACCAGAAAACTATTTGTTTCATACTTTGTGCAAGACAATTTACATTTTCTCTTTTAAATGGTCAAGTTTCTTTGAGTTGTTTGAACTCAGGTTTGTTGAATTGCAATCACATGTGCTTTCCAATATATACAATGCAGTGTTTTTGTTTGTTCTTTAATGGAGGGGAAATCAGATTGCATACAATTATAATTTTAGAACTGTACAAATACATGTAGAAGGTTAGGTTAAAAATCATTTGAAGAAAGTCAACGGAGCTTAGTTGACTCCAACCTCACAATAAACCAAGAGTGATAAAATTACCAGAAATTCTATATGCAATGTGAGGCTACCTCAATAGAAGGATAATTTCCAGCTTAAAAGAGATGTTGTTCCATCACATAATACTCTAACCAACTCATTCACAATGTATAACGGTTATGATTTTTCATAAACCACACATCCTGATGTGCAAAAATCGGGTCTGTTTTGATTTATAACTGGACTTCATTTTTATCTCGCATCTCTATTTCAACCTGCTGTCAAAAACTTGATTTAGTCATTTCCAGGAAAACTACTTCAAATTCCATGATTTTTTTCAGTTGCTTTCGGCTTAAACTTGTAAAATTCAGTGTTTCCCTTCTCCTGTCTTGTCCTTGGGATTCTTTCTGTGGGCCTGGTTTATACAATTCTATGGCATTGGGGAAGGGTTGTGAAATTAGATCAGTTTTGTTGTGTTCTCTGAGATATATATTATTGTCTTTGATTTGGGGAACTGCTTCCCCAGATATCTGTTGAGAAGACATATACTGCTGGTATCCTTCAGACCATGGCCTCTTTCTTTTTACTAACTCCTCTGCCTTGTCAGGGGAAATAGGAAAGGTTATACCACCACAAATACTATGGTTTTTTGTTGTTGTTTGCACTCGCTGTCTGCTCTCTGTATCTATTCACTGTGTTCTTTCCGTGTTTTTGCTTGTCTTTTTTCTTCTTGTCTTTCTCTTTAGGAGGCACCAGGAACTGATCCCATGGCCTCTGGTGTTGGAGAGAGGCACTCAATTGGTTGAGCCACCTCATCTCCCTTGTCTGCTACATCTCTCACTGTCTCTCCTCTGCGTCTTCCTTTGCTGAGCCATCCTGCAGCGCCAGCTCTCCACGGAGCGGGCTGCCAGCTCACCTTCACCAGGAGTCCCTGGGAATCGAACCTGTGGCCTGCCATATGGTAGACAGGAGCCCAATTGCTTGAGCTACATCCACTTCCCTAAATACTGTTTTAAAAGCACTTAATTGTGATTTTATAAATATATCATAACAAAATTTGCCATCTGAAATTTTCTTAAGTTAACAATCCAGTGACATCAATTACACTACTATGTTGAGCTACCATCACCACCGTCCATTACCAAAATGTTGTTAACAACCCAAACAGAAACTCTGAATTAATTAAGCATTAACTATTCCCAGCCCCTGGAAATCTGGTAATCTATTTTCTGTTTCTATGAATATGCCTATTCTAGAAAAGTCATGTAAGTGGAATCATATGAAATTTGTCCATTTGTGCCTGGCTTATTTTAATTGGCATCATGTTTTCAAGGTTCATACATATTGTAGACTGTATCAGAATGTCCTTCCTTTATACAGCTGAATAATATTCCATTACATAGGTATACCACTTTTGTTTATGCATCCGTTGATGGACAGTTGGGTTTTTTCTAGCTTTTGATTATTGTGAATAATGCCGCTAAGAATTCTGGTGTACAAGTATGTGTTTGGGTTTCTGTTTTTAATTCTTATGACTACAAATTTAGAAGTGCAAATGGCTTGTCATATGGTAATTCTATCTTTAACTTTTTTCAGGAACTGCCTGTTTTCCACATTGATGACACCATTTTCCTTCCCACTAGCAATTCACGAGGGTTCCAATTTCTCCACATCCTACAAACACTTATATTCTGTTTTTTTTTTTTCTCTTTTGATTAGGGCCATCCTAGTGGGTATAAAGTGGCATCTCATTGTGGTTTTGATGTGCATTACCCTAATGCCTAATGCTAAGTATCATTTCCTGTGCCCCATCAGTATTTAGATCCCAAGAGAAATTCAGATTATTCTCCTTCAGGAAATCTTTCCTCCCCACCATTTATTCTCAGCAGTAGGAGTTGAGACATTTACCTTTGGAGGGGACAGGGATGAGGAGGGCGGAGACGGTGTGGTGGGAGTGAAAAGATGTAGAGGGAGGTGGGAGGTATGTAGTCAGGCTTAGGAAGGTGACTCTTTAATTTCAATTAGTGTATTAACTCTTTTAGCATATAGAAAACAAACAAATCAACCCCTAGGGTGAGTGGAAGGATTATTAATAAATTAGTAACAAATAGTTCACCTACTCTTTAAAATGTTCTTGTGTTCAGTTTCAAGTTTTGTACTTCCTATTAACCCTGATTTCTAAAGGGCTGAAGGAGAATTCTGTATACTCATGTAAATTAATTTAATGAATCCCATCCATGTTTCAGGCCAAGTAAATTGAGAGCTGCACTGTGTTTGTATAAGGAAATTAGATTTGCAAATTTCTGTCCCCAAATTCTCTCTTTTTGTGATGATTTAACACTCATGTCATCCACTCTAAGGAAATTCTATATATTGCCTTTGGTAAACGTTATACTGGGGCTGGAAAGTTGAATTTACTTATTTACTCCAAGAAATCTCTTGAAGGTTTTGTGAATGGTACATTGTATTATGCAAGAAATATACATAAAAGGAAAAGAAAAAATCTCTATTTGGACTTAACAAAGACTAGAAACATGCATTCTTCGAAAAGAGATGTAATCTTGAAATATTTCAGTTCCAACTGTAATGAACACCTGAGACCTGTAAATTCTAAGCCATGAAAGCTATTGGTCTCTTCTTATAAGAATGTGACATGTATGGCTTACTTTGGATACATTGTCTTATACTTATTGATGTCTCCTAGGGAATTTTAATCCACTAGAAGCCAGTGTACATCCTCTATTTTGTTTTCCTACCATTTTAAATGAATTAATTTTCTACAAGCCATAAGTAATTATTAAAAGATCACTTTTTTTCCCTTATGCTAATGCTCACCTCATCAGCCCATTTAAAAACCATATTAGGTTTAGACAATATAATGGGTTCAAGGTATACTCATTTTCATAAAATAAAATATTAATACTTTTCTGCATGCACAGTAGCATTATTCCTTCTTTGCAAGAGATAGTATTGGTTTTTAAAATCCAGTCATTGTTCCTCTTCTCTGCTTTGTTCCATAAAGATCTTTCTACACATTAGAAGAGATATTTGTTTTGACATATATCATACTTGGGCAAAGATAAAAAGAAAAGCATAAGACAAATAATTTTGGCTAAGGTATTTCTAAGGCAAAACAACAACTACATCACAAATGCTACCTGAATCCTATCATTCTTCCCAGCTCATAGTCTATGACTTTCATCCTGGACTTGGGGAACCAGACCCAGAAAGTGATTGAGATAGGTGGAACATTCATATCGACTTTGTGAGCAGGGGTGTTAGATGGGGCTCCATGTGACTGGAGTCTAGTATCTCAAGCTGCAGCATACTTGACATCACTGTGAGATTACTACTAGATTGTGGAACATAGAAATTCAAGCAAAAGGATAGCATTTCATTCTGACAATGTATGGTGGTTTTCTTTTACATTTATTTAAACCACAATAAAGAAAGCCAATTATTAAGATGCCCTAGATTCCTTTGCAAGAGACTGTAGCTGGTGTCTTTGTGAATGGAGGGGCTTTGTTTGCTGCCTCTTGGGCTGCTCTGGCTTTTTTTTTTCTTTTTGTCAACTCCGTTGGCTCCATGATTGGCTAAGGACAAGTAAAAGGGTAAATTAATATTTGCTGAGGTGTCACTTGTTATTCCAGTTCTTATTGTTTCCTGTTTGGCAGATCCTGGAGTTTTCATTATTGTAAGCAACATGAGTGTATGCCTGGGGTGGATACACTGAGTATTACATGAATATACTACATGTAGGTGTTATTTTGGATTTCCTTTCACTTTTCCCCAGGATAATCAAAAGAAGTAGGCTCAGATGGTTTAGAGACCATGTGAAGACTTTGATGCTGATATTATCCTGACCCCTTTTTCCATGAATCTCCAATCTCCATGGCCACTGGGTTTTCTTGTCCTGTACTGCTAACATTGGCTACTCACTGTGTCCCCACCTGGTGCTTTCACATATATCTGAAGGGGGATCAGCTCTAAGTAGAAAGAATTGTAGATGGCTATAAGGAAGCTACTTGAATAGCTGTTGTTTCTCAAGATTCTTGGATGAAGAGCTTTACAAACTCTTTAAAGGAAATATCCTGGTTAGCTCTAGGGTGTTTGCAGGATTGCACAGCCTCTTCCCTTGGTGGCCTGATCACATCAGGTAGGGAAACAATAGAAGAGATGCATTAAGTAAACTAAGAGAATGCTCATAAGTGGCAGATTTTGGATTCATACCTAGGCCATGTGGGTTCAGAGCCTGTGCTTTGTGAAATACATTATACTTCGTACTATTTATTCATTTATTCAACCAAAAATTGTTGAATAAATGAATAAAATTCTATACAGGTAGGTGGAGCAAGGATGCAAGTGAATAAATAGAGTGGCAGTGGAGTTTAAGGTAGTCAGGTCTGGGCATGCCACTGTGATGGGTTAAAGATATGAAATGTAGAGATCCCAATACAGAGTCAGTCAGGTAAATGAGGTTGCAGAAAAATGTGATGGTATTTCAGCCATAAATCTGGACTTTAGATCAAGATTGCAAAGTACCAGAAACAGGTTGGCTTTTATAAAGGGGATTTATTCGGGGTAAAAGCTTACAGTTCCAAGGCTGTGAAAAGTCCAACTCAAGGCACCATAAGAAGTGCTTTCTCACCAAAGTCAGCTGCCATGTGGTGAAGCAAGATGGCTGCTGATCTGTGCTGAGGTCTCTGCCTTCCTCTCCAGAATTTACCAGCATCTCCTGGAGCTCAGCTGTGGGCAATTAGGCACAGGTCTTGTCTCTTTCCAGGCTTCCTCTTTCAGTCTTGGCTGCTCTGCTTTCTTCCTGAGTTTAACTGCCAGCTATCAGGCATATGGCTCTCCTCTCCCTGGCCTCAGCTCTTTGGACCTTTTGGGGGATCTCGCCTTGCAGCTCAGCTTTGGGCAAAACTACAAACAAGGAGGCTCCCTTTTCCTGTGAGTCTGTCTCCCTCTTTGTCTCCATTTATATCAGACTCAGCAAAGGGGCAGAGACTCTACCTGAGTCAAGCTTCACTGATGTAGTCCAATCAAAAGGATCTCACACCCACAAGAATGGATTAATTCAAACATATAATCTTTCTCTTTTTGGGATGCAGCAAATTCAAATGGCCACACCTATCAAAGATTCGATTATGAAACGAGATCAACAAGCTAGAGCTAAAGAAACAAGAATTTGTACTTTTTTATTTTTGAATTCTAGTTGTTTCTTATATGTGCCTGCCAAGGAAAGATTTGTTCCCAAAGCCGAGGAACCAGGGAATTAGAACTAGACATCAATAATTTGTTAATGCATCATTTCACCCTGGCATTTCTGATGAATTCTTAATCAAATTCAATGCTTGCAGAACAGAGAGTACTGGTGATTTGAGTTCCTGTTTAATTGTAAACCCTTGACCTAAACATTGCTGAACAACTTTCCTAGATGGTATCACAATAATTCATGCCTAATATCTCATGTCTTGGAGTACTGTAATGTAATTTATTTTTAAAATGCAATTTATAAAAAGAATGACTAATATGAATCTTCATTCATTTTTTAATTCATTCAATATTCAATTTATTCATCACTCAATAAGCAGCTATTTTCTTAACTTCTGGGAATAAGATAATGAAAAATATTAGGTATTGTTGCTACCTTCATGTTTGTGACCTAGTGAGAGAAATGAAATGAGAACACACATTGTAGTAAAGTGATAATCGCTCTAACAAGAAAAGTCTGATGTGCTGCAAGAACATATTACAATAGTACTGATCCAGACTAGGGTGGTCAGAAAAAATTTCCAAAAGAAAGTAATATTAAAGCAATGATATGAAAGAAAAGTAGAAATTTGCTAGCCAAACACAGAGAGAATGTTAATGACAGAGAGCGATAACATAAATCAAAGCCAGAAATGAAAACAATTGTGATGAGTTTAGGAAACAAAATGATGTTCTCTATGAATAAATTATGGGTGCCAAGAAAGAAAGCAGGGCAGGAAGGATGGTAAGAAATGAAGCTGCATAAATAGGAAAGAGCAGATCAAGGACTAACTAATCACATACCAATTAGATTGAACTTCATCCAAATGTCAAAGGATGCCATTAAAGGTGTATAAGCAAGTGAATGGTATCAATATATTTGCATTTTATGAAGTGTTTTTCAGACTTCTATGTTGAAAATAAATGAAAAGGGAACAACATTAAAGGCAGAGAAAACAATTATAAGACTATTATAATAATCCACATGAGAAACCTGTTATCCTGACATTGAATGGCATTAGTGGGTATAAAGAAAGGTAAATCGATTCAATATTCTTTTAGGAGCTCGAATCAATTTGACTGTTTCCTTTCATTGTTCTAGGGGGAAATTAGTTTATGATCTAATTTATTAGTTTACAAACTAATTTAAGGAACAAATTTTAACTTCTGATATGTTGAGTTTAAAGTGTCCCCCAGATACAAATAGGTCATTGGAAATATGTGTCTGGACCTCAGGGAAAAAATTTAGCCAGAAAAATGGATTTGAGGGTCACCAGGATTCAGAATTTACCAATACTCTTTCTGAACACAGGTCACAATAAGAATGATCCCAAATGAGAAGACATGAGTTCATTGTGGGGATTATACTGGATGTGGGACAGAGTGGGGAGAAGGATATAATTTGGAAATGCTCCTTGATGCATGTGAAGTGAAGTTACATCCTCCTCCTTATACATAAGAACAACTGGTTGATAGTAAGTGAAATTATGGCAGTAGAAGAGATTGTTTAGGGAGATTTTGTTGGATTGAAAAACAGCCTAGAACAGAATCTTGAGGCACACTGCAATTTAAGAAAAGCATAGAGGAAAAAGTGTTCTCTTTTAAAATAGAAAACAAAAGTCCCAATTAATATTTTTTAACTTTCTTATATAGCATCTTGTTAGACAACTAAGGTTAGTTTGTGGCAAAAATTGGGAGGGGAGAGAGAGAGAGTAAGAGAGAGAAAGAGTGTGTGTGTGGAGAGAGAGAGGAGAGAGAGAATTCTATAATATAAAAAAGTTCCTCCCTCCCTCCCTCCCTTCATTCCTTCTTTCCTTCCTTCCTTCCTGCTATCTTTCTTTCTTCCTATTACTTAGATCAAGAGAATGAAAACCAGAATAGAAGCATTGTTCTCAAAAGGTATGATAAGTTTCCCCAGGGCATCATGGTGAACTCACAGTGGGTCCCCCACAATCTATTTTAAATTTTTAAAAAATTAAAGCAATATGTCTCATGTACTGCATGAATGACTATTATTAATTTGTTTAAACCTAACTTCTTTTGGCTTAGGGCATGCCATGGAAAAATTATTAAGACTTTGAGGTCACTGTGAAATGGAAATTTGGGCACCAAAAAGGCTACAGCAAATAATGAAAGAGTACATAATCAGTTATTTTGAGTTTAGCAAGAGGAGAATATTACCATGGTGGCAAGATATGTAGATAATACAGGAAACTAAATAAGCTGGAGTTTAAAAAATACTGTATTTGTAGAACTAATAGTGTATCAAAGAGTATATTTGATAGATGAATGAGAAGCTGCTCCATCTTGGTTTATTTGACTCAATTTCTTGGAGCTGGGATCAGAGCAGGGAGTCAGAAAATTGATCTACCAGTTCACTGGGTTTCAGGGGAGGGTCTTGTTTCCTCACATGTTCTATGGGCATTCCATTCCCTTTCTCTGTATTTGTCTTTTCCTTTACAGATTTTTTTTAATTGCTTAAAAATACAGATAGTTTACTTTGAGGGCCATTTCTGCCCTCAAAGTAGTCTTAGCTTCAAAATGTTTTTATAAATATTCTTTTTACCCAAATAATATCAAATTATATATATATTAAGTAATGTGAATAACCTTTTAATTTCTGATTTTCCACAATATCAAGAAAAAGATATTTTCACAGCACTCCAACCCTGGAGATGGAATCGTTATAAGGTAACTATTTGAATTAGAGGAAGGACCTTAAAAAGTAGAGATTTTCTACAGAGTTTCTTTAACATAAGGGGTCAGTATAGAAGACAGAGAATCCAAATTCAGAGATAAATGGCAAAAAGAGTTCAGTGTTGTGTCATACAATCAACAGAAGTGATGATGTTGACTAAGTATTGTAAAGGACACATTCCCATTATCTATAAGAAATAGTTATTTTAGTGAGAAAAATGTAATGGAATATTAATGACAGAAGACAAATTGGAATTGGTAGAAATTTATATGGGAAGAGAAAAGAAAAAGTATAAACAACTTTTTCTAAAATTTTGAAGGGAATTAATGAACCATGGCTTTAACTGGATGAGAAATTAGGGTTAAGGGAGGGTATGGGGTATGAGGTAGGCATAATTCAATGTTGACTGGAAGAAACCAATAGGAAGGAAAATGTTGAAACAGGTAAAGATATAAATATATGTATATATATAGGTATAAAATATTTTTAATAAATTTTGGTTTAATGGCAGAAAATTAAAAGACTAAATTTAATATATTTTATTCTCATTCACTGAGGTATATGAGATAATAGAATGTTTTAAGGTAAGGAAGGGATAGAATTTGAAGGTTTGAGGAGTAGAAAATGTCAGAAAAGTATACTGGAGACACTGGAGAAAGAATAGATTAGGAAATATATTACTGTAAAGTAGAATTGAGATAAAAGACAAGTTTTTAGCACCAATCTCACAGTTTTTTATTTTCCCCAGTAATGCTCAGCAGCTGTATTTGTTATCTATTGCTATAAAGCAAACAACTCAAACCTTAGCTGGTTAAAATAACACACTTTTATTATGGATCAGGAATTATGGGAGCAGTTTGACTTTTTGGTTCAGGTTTAGGATCATTCATGAAGTTGAAGGAAAGCTATAGTCCCTGAAGTCTTGACTAGGGTTGAGGTCAAGCTCACTCACATGGCTTTTGCGGGAGGCTTAGTGAAGCCTCCCCATAAGGACCTTTCCATGAGGCTTCTCACAACATTCTTTTTACCCAAATAATATCCTTCAGAGCAAGTGACTCAAGAAGGAGAGAGTAAAAGGGGGAGAAAGAATTACTTTTTACAATCGAATCTTGAAATTTACATACCATCACTTTTGTCATGTTGTTTTTTTCACACAGACCAATTCTGGTACAGTGTGGAAGAGAACTGCATACCAGGAGCCATGGATCCCTGGTGGCAGACTTGAAGCTAGACAACACAGTAATCTAAAAGTAGGTAAAGAGAGTGCAGTCAAATTCACACAGATGACAGTTTTTCCAAATGGGTTGAATGGAAGGATATTGGAAAAATGAGTTGAATTGACAAAGGAATGGGTAATCTGTTGGGATACGTAATCTGAGCTATAAAGGAAAGGAAATGAATATTCTTTTAGGTAGCAAGGAAGTAGCAGGTTCAATATACCGGAGGTCTCAAGGAGATGAAAGAAACAATATATCTGAAATAATGTTATCAGATCACTAAAAGAATAGGAGATTGCTATCAGAGACTCAATTTATTATTTCAAGTTCCAGAATGAGGAGGAAAGGGCTGAGGTTATGTTGGGGAGAAGATATCTGGAGATGATCAGAAAAGGAATTGTGTGGAAAGACCATAAGGTAGGGATAAAGTATATATGTTATTAGAAGTGACAAGGAGTTTAGAACAATGATAGGTAGAGGGCATATTTAGCCAAGTAGACCAAGTCTCAAAAGAACAGTTTAACCACACCCCACTAATGAGCAAATAAGAGAAACAGCCTGGAAATAACAAAATAGAGAAACTCTAGGTCACAGTTTAGGTATTCACTGGGTATAGCACTTGAAGACTCCATGGAAAGTCATTTCCTTGTCAATGATCCATTTTTCAAATAAGAGCAATAATGAAGATTTAGGAAAAATTGTTATCCAAAGAATGGGTTTTCAGAAAGTACATTTTAAAGGAATGAGAAAAAAAATAAAAGCAATGGGATACAGGGTATCAGAGAGGAAGCAAGGTAGCATATGATGATGGTCTATGGGCTCTCATATTAAGAAATGCTCAAATAATATAGCAGTTGTGAGATAAAATTAATTTAACTAGTTATAAATTTAAAAAGAAAATGAATTCCAGCATCCTCCTTGTGTTTAAATTAATTTTTATTTTTTTTTTTAAAGATTTATTTTATTTATTTATTTCTCCCCACCCCCTTGTTTTTCACTTGCTCTGTCTGTTTGTCTTCCTTGTTTCTTTAGGAGGTACCAGGAGCCAAACCCGGGGCCTCTGATATGGGAAGGAGGTGCCTAATCACTTGAGTCACCTCTGCTCCATGTTTTGCTGTGTCTGTCATTATGTTTT
>PVKH010022252.1:0-14141 GCA_004027955.1 Chaetophractus vellerosus
ATATATATATATAGGTTCAAATAAAAGGGACAGAAGAGGCATGTGTAGAGAAGTCACATCTGAATCCAACTCTGTCACACATGGGAGCAGAATCTCCAAAATAGGACCCACTGGCAAGGCACCAAACACCAGAGCTATCTGCCATGACCACAGGACCTGAGTGTCTCCAGAGCCCTCAGGAGTCCCACTGTTTGGGGTAGTATCAACTTTAGCCATCTATGAGATCCTGCTGAGACGTGCATAAGCATTACCTCTCTGATAACATCCCAACTCACTTTGAAGCCACTTAGCCATATAAACTCATTTGTCTTTACCTTTTCCCCCTTTTGTTCAAGGTTTTTTTCCACTTGCATCATCATCCAGGGCTTGGTAGTAATCCCTCGGTGCCAGGGAAGCTCATCCCTGGGAGTCATGTCCCTCGCTGGGGGGAAGGTAATGCATTTATATGCTAAGTTTGGCTTAGAGAGAGGCCACATTTGAGCAACAAGGAGGCTCTCAGGAGGTAAATCTTAGGCACCCTACACCATTAGGCTAAGTTGCAAATTCAAGAGCAAGAGGCTCATAAGCATAGTCATCAATATCAAGAGCCCATCAATGGACAATCCTTCTTCACTAGTCATTGCCCCTGTACTTGGGGGATTGTTTCTGTTCCATTAGAGAATGTGGCAGAGCTCCCCAGGATGGGGATTCTATAATCTTTCAGTTGTTGTGTGAATCTCTGCAATGGTTACTTTTCAAAGGTCAAAAACTTTTCAGGAATTTAGACACTTTTCCTTACCATTGAAAATGTCAGCCTACTCGTTGTTGCTCTTCCAAATGGAGAAAGACGCATGAGCAAATGACTAGAGGAACAATTGATTCATTTCTATAAAGGATGAGATTAAAAATGAGTTGTGCCTTTGTTTACATTTGTGTTTTCATTTAATCTGATGTTTTGAAATTTCTTACAGAAGGAAAATTAAAGTGGTCTGTTTATGGCATCAAAGAAAATTATGCATATTGAGTATGAACGTAGGGACTGACAACCAGGATTCAAATCACCCTACTTTCCATGTAACCTTAGGTTTAGTCTCTTCTCTGTACAATGGGTATAATTATACAATAAACTTCATAAGATTGTTGTGAGGATCAACTAGTTATACATAAAGCGCTTGTGGAATGCTACCCAGAACGCCAGAACGACCTGTTGATAGATAAAGCTGAGCTTATTGCTTACCTGGAATAACAAAACACATCAGCAGAGTCTAATAGCATTTTAGGATCAGGAAGGACATGCTCTGATTTGTTGAAATTTTGAAGTCTGGCTGAAAATGAATCTTTCATTGTGAGGCCTGATGAGAACTGGGTACAGATCATGATATCATAGTTTAGGATTGGTGGAAACAGCAAGGAGAGGGTTTTAAGGAGAGGCTTCAAGGAGTTCTACGTAGTAAAGTATTGATGCTTTTTACTGAAGCGTTAATGGGTCTTTTGAGAATTCTTAGTATAAACAATGCAGTTATTTGCAACTTTAATCTTCTTGGGCAAGAGTCTTCTGGAATAGGAAATTTATGCTAACAAAGGCTATGGAAGAGTTAAAAGTTAAGATGGCTTTGGTTCCAAGTGTCCAAACTGCATGAAGGTCATTTAAAGGGCAACCTATATGTGCTAAGCATTATGTATGTATTTATTGTTTCATGATTATTGTTGTTATTAAAATCAGGCATGACAAACTATAAGTACTTTTAAAGTACTAACATGTCTCATTAATTTTCTGTTCTGGGTTCTGGTGATTACTTGTTTCAGATTCAAGGAAGAGAATCCTTTCTTCCTTTGTTCCCCTCTGCTAACAATAGTATTTTTTTTTCCAACCAGTGTTTACCTGTGGTGAGCAACTGTTACTCTATGCCAAGGACTGCATAAAGATCTGAGCTCCACATTCTGTTGGTAGAGGGGGGCAAATCCATGAAAATATACAATATAATGAATTAAGTGTTCTCTCCAAGAGAGGTGTGAATAAAGGATTTAAGAAGCACAAAGGACAAGAGCTCATCTGTGCCTGAGGGAGAGAGCAAGAATTTCACAGGTTGCATAGCTGCTAAGAGAGGACCATGTCTCAAAACAAAAATTATGGGTGGTATCTGTTACAATTGATTTCTCAGAGAATAGCCAAGATATTCTTACACGTCTCTGGGCCAGCCACTAACTTGAGATGCATTCTTACTTCTCTCCCAGGTTTCAAAATGACTGCTGCAATGCACTTCGTAGGGAGCAGACTTTTAAATTGCAACTATATTACATATGGGGAGTTAGCAGGTTTAACTGCAATGTTCAAAATTCAGCTTTAAAGGAATGTGGTAATCTTCCATCCTATTTATATTTTATGTCCTGCTTTTCTGGAACATCCTGGTTTATACCTGTTGTCTCATTGTATTTATGAATAGTACCTCCTTTCTGTCTTAAAATGACACTGATATTGAAAAAATTAGTTATATGGTCACCCTACTAGTACTCCCTTTTGCTGTTATTCTAGTGAAAAATGGGCTTGGTGCTAGAAAGCAAGTTTTGCATTCCAACCCTGTCACTTACCATGGGCAAATAACTTAACCTATCTGAAGCTATCATGATGATTAAGCATGATGTCAATGGCAAAATGTTCCAGGCACTATTACACAGGCAAGGATAACTTTATTCAAGCCTATTGCAAAAGGGGAGAAAGGCCAGAACTAAATCTAAATTCAAATTCACTGGAGCAGTGGGTGAGAAGGCTTTTTACGGATTGGAGGAAATTAGGGGGCGGTACAGCAATGGGGGTGGATTGATAGCATGGCCTTATCTTCTGAGTTAACTATTATGGCTAGCTGGCCTGTGTACCATCTGGATTCTGTAAAGGCCAGGGTGAGAGTGAGGACAGAGGGTGAGATCTGAAGTTTAGTCAAACTGAGGGGACCAAGTCTTGGTCACTGGTAATGAAAGTAAAAATGTACAGTAGATAATAGATGATCGCTCAAAGTTCCCTTAACCTAATAGTGTTATATATACTTAGCATGGTAAAAGTTGAAAGTAGGAAATATATTAAGACAAATGCAAATACACTGTGCCAAACAGCATGTTCTTTTTTTTTTTTAAAGATTTATTTATTTTATTACATATCTCCCCTTCCCCCCGATGCGGCGACGCGCCGAGAGTGGTCACTGCGCAGGCGCGGATTTCCCCGCTTGTGGGCGGTCTCTGCGTCCATTCACGGCCGGCGCTTGAAACAGCATGTTCTTAATGCACAAGTTTACTTAATTCAGTTATCAGAGCTTATATTTCAGTCTGAAGTCCAGTTTTCCTGCTAGTTAACAGGGAGTGTAGAAGAATTAAGAACCAGAGCATCTGGGTCTGGAACTAACTCACAGTGCCATCACGAATAAGCCTTAGCAGCTTAGAGTTTCAGTTTCCTCCTATCTAATACGATTGACCTAAGTGGGTTTTGACAGAGGTGTGGAAATTCTCTTCGGGTTGGGTGAGAAAGATGTGGAGACCCACCCAGCCAGAGCCCTGTTTCATCCCTGCATCCACCTGTGTCAACTTGCTCCAGTTCTTCTGGGTGCTGGAGAGAGCCCAGCAAGTGTACGCTGGCTCTGTGGTCTCTAGCAGCCCCCAAGTACTGTCAAACATGGGGCTGATTGGTCTCTAAGCAATCTAAACAACTAAAATTTCATAGATTGAGAAGTTGCATAAATGAAAAGCATTGCTTTTAAAGAACAACTCAAGAGAGCTCCTGTCAAGAGTAAAGTGAAATTATTTCTGGGCTTCAGGCAATGGCCACTTTGGTACTTCATTGTTAGCCGATCCCGTGCCTAACTGGGAAAGTGGCTTGAGCGGTGTCTAGCACTTACAAAAACTCAGTCTCCTTCTACTGATAAGTGAGAACAAAGTTTGTTTTTTTCCATTTTCTTCTTTCGTTCAAAATAATAGAACAGCAAATAATTAGGAATAAGAAATCTATAATTTAACTTTCAAGTTGCAAGTTAAACAAAGAGAAACCAGGCGACGCTCAAGACGAAATTTTAACGTTGACACCGGCCGGCTTATGTTGAACTGTCTAACCAGCAAAGGGGTAATCGCATGCTATGCTAAATATATTGGTTTGAAAACTCTCTTTCTGGCATTTCCTGAATAGTTTCATTCACAATGATGAACTAATTGTATTTTAGAATCTAATGAATAGACTAAATGAGCTACATTCAAAGGTCACAGGTTTTTGTTTCGATATATTTCTTTGCATCTTATAATAATGTTTTCTTCTACAAGTAGGAGGAAATCTGAGCATGTTGCCAGGCACTAAAGGAATATTAAGCTCTTAGTTCTCAGCTGAGCATTAGTAAGTTTCATGGGGAAATAAACAATTTTCATCTAATATTATTTTCCATTCATATTGTCCAAGTTTTTATATGACAATGTTACCCTTTTCATAAGTGCACAGTGGTATGCTATTGATGTTATAGAAAAGCTAAGCACTATATTAATGAGAAACATAAATATCAACTATTGAAAGCTTTGTGGGGTTTTAATCACATTATTATACTTATTGAGAAACAGAAGCCAAACTTATTTAAATTTAGCAATTGACCATGCACATCAATGCTGTTCTTTGGTTACATAAGAGGAACAACATTTTCATGATAAATGATGGAAAGACTATTGCAATCTACTTTTGCTATACTGAGGTGCATATCCCACCTTCTCCTGATCCATCAACCCACTCCCAGCCCCACTTCCTTCAAAAACAGTAGCCTAGTTTGGTGAGAAAAACATGTAAATAAATAGCCATTATGCAAAATGCCAAATTCTGAATGGGGATATGAGCAGAAGGCATGACTTCCTCTGGTGTATCTAGATGCCAAGGACTCTGCATCAAGATCCGCTCCTTCCCCGCCTCACCTCAAAGACTGAAGCACCAGTTGAGGTGAGTGTGAGCTATCCATAGCCCTCAGCCAAGTTCCTTTCTGGGACTTGCCTCATCTAACCCATGTCACATTTCTTCTTGGGGCAGCCCAAACCCACCATCTTGGCAATATTGAGGCATAAAGGCACAGCCTCCTTTCCCCAATCCAAGACAACTTTGAAGGCTCATGCCAGCTCCAGAGGTCCCCAGAGGATGGGCTGAGGCCATGTTGTGAGAATGTCACAGTTTGACTTCTCCCCCTGGTCAGTCTTGCTTCCTTCCTCAGTTTCCCCTTTCCTTATCCCTACCCCACAGGTGTTGATCCTGAGAACATACCCCAATAAAGGTCCTGTATACAAATCTCTTAGAATCTGCTTCCGAGGAAACTTGGCCTATTTTTTCTGATCCAGGGAAGAAAGAGGAAGACATTTTAGATTTGCTGTAATTCTGAAAATTATCTTGGTGTTAACAGTAGTTTGCCTAATGGAGAAGGAGGGAAGAGAAGACACTCAGGCATAAAAATGGCCCAAGACAAAGCAGAGATGGGAAGGTGTGTGCCTTTAAGCAGGGGTGTTGTGCAGTTTTGATAGAATAATAGAAAGGCATGAGGTAGGAGGGGAAATAGGGTTTCTATTGCCAATCTAAGGAATTTAAATTTTTCTCCATTGGTTATAGAGAATCATTTATAGATTATATATGCAGGTTGACATAAAGAGAGTTGTTTCCAAAAAAATACCAGAAGAAGTATAGAAGGTAGATTAGAAGGGCAATGGACAAGTGTGGAAAGGAGACTACACAGAACGCTGTAATTTTTCAGGCAAAGATTTTCAAAGGCTAAACGGAAACAGCGATGGAGAATAGGGAAGAGATATGGGGAAAGTGATGGAGATAGAAACGAGTGCATCAGGTAATTGGATGCCACAAATAAAGCTGAAGGTGTAGAAGTTCCTAGCGTGGGGCCACAAAGGAAGCTGTGCTTGTAAAGGGCAGGCAAAGCAGCAGGGGGAGAGGGCAACGGTTGAGATTGTGGCCTTGGGGGAGAAATGAGACTAAGGAGAGTTGACACTGTGCATTGCACAAGCTGATAAAAAAGAAGTGCTATTTCCCTCCGAACAATGATTTAGAAGCCGTTAGAATATAAGGAGCAGTAAAAGTTTTTTGGGGGTGGGGAGGGGAAAGCTTATCTCCCCCAAATATCTTCATATGGGAATCAACATGACATGACCTAAGATAAAGTCAAAAGTGAGCTAGACCATTGTTCAGAGAAAAGCAACACGTAACACTACCGTGAAGCACCAACAGCCACCACTGAAAATGCTTGTAGCAGGACCATGGAGACGTTATAACTTGCTTATTTTCTCTGACAGCAGGGATCCTGGAAGCAGTTATCTGCTACAATACTTTCCTTTTGCGGGACACTAAAGCCGACTACATGCTGTAATTGTGGAGGCATACGCCTTGACAATGGAGCTGACAAGCCTGTCAGACTTGACTAGATGGTGAAGGTGTTACCCCTGGCTTGCTTCCTGCCAGTAATAATAAGTCATGCTGGGTGCTCCGTGAAGCTCATTTTAAGTATTTCATATCACCAAGGATCATAACCATTTGTGCAAAATGCTGAATGTTTTAACTGCATGTTCTGTACACTTAATAATTTTATCATGCGATTACATCATAGAGAAATAAAATAATTGTTCAAAGGATGAGCTGGTGTTTTGACAGCCCCTGAATCATCTGTATCAGATCATACAGGGTACATGTAAAAAGAGCCCATGGATGCAAACTCTAACGTCCCAGTTTACCTACTGAATTAGAATCTAATGCAAGATTTCTCAACCTCAGCCCCAGTGAAATTTGAAGTTGGATAATTTCTTGTGGTAGTCACTGCCTTGTCCTTTGTAGGAGGTTTAGCAGCATCTGTGGTCACTAACCACTAGATACCAGAAGCATACATCCCTGCTCCGGAGTCATGACAATCAAAAATGTCTCTTTCCTTACAGGACAAATTCACCCTTGGTTGAGAACTATTAAGCTAGAGGGATGGGCTGGGAATCTGCATTCTAATGAGCTCTGTCTTTTCAACTACTATTAACACTCCCAAAGTGATTCTTATGCACCATAAATTTTGAGAACAGGTGCTCTGAGAAAAATCCATTCATTTATTCATTTGCTCATTTATTCCTCTAATATTTGGTGTCTACTCTGTGCCAGCAAACCTTGTTACGTATAGGGGTGACCAAAACAGACTAATTTGTTGTCCTTATTGAGCTAACATCATATAGGCAATTATTTGACATTTCTTAGTCTTTATTTATGCAATGTAGAAAAATAAGGCAGAGTAAGTGGGCAGGGAGTGTTAGAAAGCAATATGTAAGACAAAATGGCTAGATGGCCAGGGATTCTTCTCCACCAATATTTGGAGATATGAGTACAGATGGACTTAAGTGAACCTCGGTCAATTTGCCATCCAGGGCCCGGCTAGATAGCTCAGTGGATAAAGAGCTCGCTGGGAAACCACATGGGAGGCCCTGGGTTCGGTTCCCGGGGACCTCTCCTAGCGGGCAGACCGCCTTGAGAATGGCAAGCCGCCATGGGTGGGCCGGAGCCGCCGTGGGCAGGGCAAAAAGCTGCCACGGACAGGCAAAATCCGCCACGGGCAGGGCAGGTCGCCTGCAAATCGAGCACAGCCAGCCACCCGCGAACTGAAAAGCCGGCCGTGATGGAAGCAGAAGCCGCCCACAAGCGGGGAAAGCCGCGCCTGTGCAGTGACCAAGTCTCGGCGCGTCGCCGCAACGGGGGGGAAGGGGAGATATGTAATAATAAAATAAATTAAAAAAAAAAAAAATTGCCATCCAGTGCTGTTCTGGGACTCTGGAGGATGGCATGTGTGTTAAAGTATCTCACAAAAGACTCCAGGGTAGCAGTAGCTGATGGTTTTTTAGTCTAAATGGCTACAGTCAGTTTTACTTCTGTCCCCGAAAGTCCAAGTCAGGGACCATATTCCTTGAAGCAAAATAATTCCAAAAACCGTTTTGACCAAAGCTTCATGTCAAATTAATCAGAGCCCTTTAATTGATCATCAGAAGCTGGCAGGTCATAATTGTCATTAAGAAATTGTGAGCATTTATTTGTTGGCACGTTTCATACAAAACAGTTCTCAGAAACATCTTAACTCCCCATATGTTGAAAACTTGAAGAAAATGGTTACCCAAACTGATAAGTGTTGGCCAATGGCCGGGCCAGCTCTAAGGTGAGGCAAACGAAGTGCCTAGGGCACAAAATTTAAGGAGGCACTTTCTGTCAAGGTTAGGCAAGTGCCTCCTTAAATTCCCTGTCCTATGTGCCTCACTGGCCTCACTCTTGTCCTATTCCAAACAGTCATTTCATCTCTCATTTTCTCAGTTTCCTCATTGGCAAAATGGGTACAATAGTGTCTTAAACCACAATCCTAAAAGAAAATACCATCACATGATATATCTGTCTTATTTCAACCAGAAGAAATCACACAGTGGCATTTCCTGACAGAAACTTCATCTTTAAAAGTGAAAAACCTAGTATTAAATTCTAAGACAAAAAGGGACTTAGAAAGAGGATATGTCAATCAGCTCCTGTCCTCCAAGCAGTGCAGCCCCTACATTGTCACAGGTAATGAGCAGTCTTCCCTATCCCAAGTGATTTTGAAGAAGAAAGGTGTGGTACCCTTCCTAACGGCTGGTTTCCAGATCTGTCAAGCACTGTGGTTAGGATTCCTTTCTGAAACCTAAATCCTTTACACTGTCAATTGAACCACTAGCTACCAGGCTAATTTTTACCACATAGACATCAGCAGATGATCATTCTACTCTTTTTAATTTTTTCAGTCTTTTCTGAATTTGCATACAGCTGCTAAGTTATGCCATGGTTTTTAGTTTTTCAGATCAAGGTATGCGACTTTTTCTTAGCCTTTATTTTCATTGTTCTTCAAATAGCTACCTCCATTTCACTTTGGATATCTTTTTACCCAAGTTTTTCCTAAAGTATTGAGAAGTTGTTCCATTTGAGATGATCACAGTTGAGGACCACCTCACCATAGGCAGGCCATTATGAACTACTAATTAGTTTAGTAGACTTTACAATGGGTTTTAGTTATCCACATGCCTGAAACTATTATACAGACCTATGGGACTGGCATAATTGATAGGATATATCTATTCAGAGGCTTTGGCTTTGATTTTATCACCACCTTTATTAGATGTAAAACAAGTCATTTCATCTCTCATTATCTCGGTTTCCTCATTGGCAAAATGACGATAATAACCATACCTACATGATAATGTCAGTATGAGAATTAAGTGAGATGACCCATGAAAAGCACTGAGCACAGTCTGACACAAAATACATTCTGAATACATTTTTTTTGCTATAAAAACCTAAGAAAATAATAACATGCTTTAGGTAGGAAAGAAGAGTCCAGAGTTAATATTCCTTGGTGGAGACATGCGAAGTTTCCATGATTTCACTCCCCTCCATATGATGTCAGCACCTCTTGTTTGTGAAGGGAAATAGCAACTCCTGTTGGACGGAGGAAGAAGGTTCTTGGCAGCCACTTACAGGCACAGGATTTTTCTGTGATATTTAATGAAGCATGGAATGACGTGACCTAGGTCATTAGCAGGGGCAAAGGCCTGGCATCTTTGAGTATCCCTTCCTCTGACTTAATGCCCCTTTTCATTCTAAGAAGTTAACGTGTGGAAGGAGAGCAGAAGGAGGAGAGGGGCAGAGGGGACGAATTCTTCCCCCTCCTCTTCCTCATATTCGCTCACCTCTGAATAAAGCTCGAAGAATTACCCAAAGCCAACTGCATGAGTCAGCACGACAAGCTATGCACCCTCCCACGACAACATACTTGCCTCCTGTCCACCAAGGAAATGAGTGAATAAATAAATTTTGCACCCAAACTATGCATATAAAATTACTAGGCACTGAGAATTCAGAAATGAATAAAGCACATCTCCTGGTCTCCAGAGTTTACAGGCAACTGGGAGAAAGAGACAGTCGTTAGCATACCGTGTGGAACCATGCACGTGGCCATTAATTCCATCTGATGAAAGGTGCTGAGCCCAGTCTACATTCACAATGTCATGCTCCAAGCCCACTGCTGCTGCTTTCTTTTTTTTTTTTTTTTGTGCATAAATCAGTGAATCTTTGTGTTTGTCCTTCATCTCTTTGGGGCTTTCATCAACTGCCAAATGAATTGAAGCTGATAAACAGAATTTTATTTGTGTTTAGATTATCGAGTGCCTACAATAAAAGGCATTGATGAAGAATTACCACAATGTGTATTCTTCATTAATGATCGTCAAAAGCACACACACACACACACACAGAGCTTATAGATATAAATACTTTGCATTAAGAATGTGTTTTGTTTATAAGCAATCGATCGACAACTCTTTATTAAGTGCCTAAAATGGCTCGGGAGTAGTTATTGTGGCAGCTGCAAGAAGGGATAAGACGTAATTGCTGATCATCAGGAGTGTGGGGCCTAATACTAATTTGTGGCTGTGATAAAGCATAAACTACTTGGGAAGAGAGGAAATGCACACATAAAAAGGACCATTAAATCGTTAAGGCAAAATATGCAAAAGGCCAAATATTTTTTTTTCTAGAAAAGCAGAGGCAAGAAAGAACATTTACTTTCTGGATGGTCAGGGAAGACTTACACAGAATATGGGAGATAAAATGAGCTGTAGAGAATGCATGGATTCCCATTATGTGGTGAGAAGGAGGCACAGCAGGACTCAAGTCAGAGAAGGAATACTGGACAAAGTGCCTACGGAGGACAGAAAAACAACATTTTGGCTGGAATAAAGTTGAGGTAGTGAGTAATAGTGTTGCAAAGAAATGTTACAGTCAGACTTGTCTGTCAGGCTTTTGAATTATTAGGACATTCTGACAGTTTTTGATCCTGGTCACAGTCTGATGATAGCAGGTTTTAGAAAATAATTCTGACATCAGTGAAAATAGAGCGCCTAGTGCTGGCAATGTGAACAATACAAAACAAAAAAGAGAGTAATTGTAATTGAAACATGGAATTGATGGATCTTAGAAACTAATGAGATGGGCAATCAAGGATGTGGGAAGGATGAATACCTTTTGAAACCCTGGTTTTAAGAGTGGGAAGTTATGGGTAGCAACAATAGAAATAAAGGCAGACCATCAGGCTGAGTAAAATGACTTGAGGATGAAATCAGAAATTCAATTTTCAAATTATTACTGAATTATCTATCACAACATGTGAGATGAAACTACTTAGCAACATTGTGGTGCGTGGAGTTTGAGAGAGCATTCAAAATTAAATATGTGAGTTACGGGGGGTCCTTCATGAAAATTCATGAGTTTAGACATAATATGAGAGAATGAGATCCTTCAAAAGGGGCTGAGGGTCGAACTCCAAGGTGTTGCTGCAGTTGAAAGCGTAAGAAAACTGGGGGCAAAAAAGCATTTAAAGAATTGGAGATAGGAAGAGAATCAGGACAATTACAAGGTTGTAAAATTTAAGGGAAGAGAGAACTTCAAGAGACAGGAAGTGGTCAAGTGTGTCAAAAGCTACACAGAGGTAAAGAAAATACTTTGGAAAGTTCTAGCACCTCTTTCTCCTGTAGAGTACTCTGGATGTTTTTTTCGTATATTTGCTGACCCACTCCAGTGACCAGAGGAGGACAAAGGTCTATGAATTATATGTGAACGAATTTATTAATTAATCATATGGTTATTTTGTAATAGGAAGAGAGAAGGGGTTGTTGCTGCTGAAGAAAGGGTGCTTTGACTTCCCTCTGCCTTTGTGCCAAGCATGCGGGAGCCCGGCAGAATAGTAGCAGAAACCTGAAGGGGCAAAGAAAAAAATGACTGTTTCTTTTATAAAATGTATTTTATTCTACTGGTGGCTCTTTAAAAATAAAAAATCAACGAATCAGTGTCCATTTAAATTGAAATTCTGTTGGACTACGCTGTTGGTCTGACATATAAATTAGTGTTTCTTAGATTTAACTATCCCTCTGGGATAAGGCTGTGAAACAACAATAATATTTTATGGAGAGTGTCAAATGGCTTGCCCTTACAGCAATTCTTTCCACAGCACTTTTTTTTACTGGTAAGATGGAAGATGGAGTCCAGTATAATCAGAAAGATACTAATACTAATTTGGGACTGTGATAAAGCAAATGTCTTTAGACACATGTTGTTATTGGAATTTAGAGACTATCTTTTGGTGAACAATTTTATATTAAAGTTCTGCCACATACTTGCAGCGACCTTGAGAAATCCGCTTCACCCCTCTAAGCCAGGTGCCTCCTCTGTGAAACGGCAATGTTAACAGTCACACGTGGTACTCACAGGATGCTGTGTCAAACGATTTGATGAAATGCCACATGAGTGACATTATTACGAAATCTTGCTAGACTGCATGCTTCCCAGATACAGGAAGTCGGTCTATGTTGTTCCCATAGGACTGCAGTTCCTAGCCTGAAACAAAGTAAGAAATCAATACATATTTGTTGAATTTAATGTCTCCCAGGGAAGCATAATTGTGGAAATGATTGTGGATAAAAGTATGAATAAAGGTATACTGAACTACAAAGAAAAAATTATTATGGATACAAAGGCAGGCTCGGCACATGCAAGATCACCAAAGCTTTCCCGTGCACGTGTCGAGTTTATACCTCTCTGTATTCTCAAAGCCTTGCAAGGAAAGGGATGGCACAGTGGAGACGAAGAAATAAGACTGCCTTATTTCGTGTCTAACAGCCTTCTAACCATATCCCGAATTAGTGATTGTTTATTACTAAGCCTGGAAAATTTAGCCAGAGAAACTGATACCCACAGAACAGGGTTCATAAAAATTCAACAAAAGGTAGGAAATGAGGAATGGAAAATAGACCAAATGTGAGAATAGGAGGGCAATGCCCAACAACGTGGAAGCAAAAGTTTGTAAAAGAAATTGTTGCATGGAAATGTTTCTTTTCACTGGATTTCTTGGAGATATTTTATTAAGATATCAGAAGCTGAAGCAATACGTATGGTATTAATTGTTTCACTATGACTCTTAACATATAACATTTACCAAGAGAGGGGAAAATGAAGAGGGAGAAGGGATAGTCCACCTAGTAAAGGGAAAATCAAAAGGAAGCAACATTATGCCACAAGAAAATTTCAGGAAGAGAAACATCAGGGGCTTTCCATAGTTGCTCATGGATTAGGCATAGACACCTAGGGAAGGGGTTGCAGAGATTTAGTCCCAACACTGTGGTGAGAGCTTCGGATTCTTGCATTACAGGAAAAGGCCAGGTGCGCCCTCAGGGTCTTCACGTCAGGTTATTTATGGTGTTTAAAGTACCATGCAAAATGGCTCCCTTGGCCAGGGAGACAAAGAAGCACTCTGATTCAAAGGGCCAGAATAATGTCGGCCCTAGTGAAAAGGCAGAAGGAAGACCACCAGAGATGGAAGGACCCTGACAATCTGGACAAAGGTTGGTGAGAATGCAGACCAGAGTAACCTGAAACATTTCAGCACCTTAAGGTTGACAATAATCACCGTGAAACATTTATTCCTCCACTTCTCCATTTAGAGCCAGTCCTAGGAAGAGTGGAATGTAGGCGGACTTTTCCTCCACCCCCCCAGTCACCAGATAACCCCTCAAGGAATCCCTTAGGTGTGCCCCTTTCAATAGCTTATATCTCAATATTGCACTTAGCTGCCTATCAAATGATGCATCCTGTAACCTTAATGAATGATTTATTACCTGATAGTATATGTTTATCGGATGCTCATTTTCCCAAAGTATCAAATTAATTACATAAATAAGGATTTAGAATAATTAGTTAAATTAATGAACATTTTAAAAGTAAAAATGGTGGCATGATGGACACTTGAACTCACTGAGAAGAGCGTGGCACTGAAGAACTCCTATCCAATAGAGTCTTGGTCAGGCCTTCTCACTTCTCATACTAGCCTGGATTCTCTTAGCAGGATGCCAAGGGATGTCCCGTGGGGTCATTCATACCTTCCAGGTACCAGGGCCTAGTGGGGGAACAAGGCCAAAACAGGGTATAGCTTCATGAGAGGCGAGTGGAGTCCCTAAAGCCGAATGTAAATATGCTGAGATAAGAAACAAATCCACAGGGGATTTTTCTTTTTAAAGATTTATTTTTTTAATTTATTACATATACCCCCCTTTCTGCTTGTACTTGC
>PVKH010022253.1:0-14139 GCA_004027955.1 Chaetophractus vellerosus
GCAAATAGCTCTGAAGCTTCATACTCGGGAAGCAAAAAAGAAATTTTGTCAAATCCAGAAGAGGTTAATAAAAGTTTAATGCTAAATTGTGTGCCCTTAAGGCCAGAATATCTTTCTCATTCTTTGTATGAAATGGGGAATAAAGAAATTAAAGAAAGAGAAAGAATTAGAAGAATGTAACCAATTCTCTTCTTTATAAAACCACGCAATATAAGAGGCCTTCCACAGGCTAAATCTTTCAGGGACCACAGACAGGAAAAAGCCTATTAAAACGTGCTCTTTTCCCAAAGAAAGGGGTCACTTGAGATCCTCAGACCCTTAACTCTGAATAGATTTAATGAAAGGCAACTGCTATTTTAAGAATTTAGAAGGGGATTTCCCTCCGAACAGAAAAGAATTCAGACATCATCAATACCCTAACACTATTTCATCTGTGGCACCAGGCATGCTTTTCACTAACTTTCTGTAGGTTGTTAAAGCCATTATATGAGGGTTTAGCAACTGAAAATGCAATTCTTCACATACAAGGCTTAAAATGTAATTGATACAAAGACCATCCCTCCAGGATTAAAGTGTTCTAATCATTCCATGGGGCTCGCATTGCTCTTTTCTCCATGCTGGTCAGGTAACACTAAGCCTTTCAGAAAAGGTATCTGCTGTTCCGCACACCATTTAGTAGCCACAAAACCTTTCACCTTCAGCTAGAGAAAAGTAGTTCAGACTACTCTACAAATAGTACAGATGCAGAAGCTGGATACAAAATGAATCATATCCTGAGTCTTGCCTCCAACTTGGCTTCATGTGATTAATATAAATGATATACAGATTTCTTTTATAGGTACTTTCTCCAAAGTACTCCATATGTAGTCATTCTGGCACTGCTATAAATTGCAAGGCTATCTCTGTGAACAGGAAGGCATAAACACCATTCCCATTTTGCAAAAGAGGAACCAGAGGCAGAAAGAAGTCAAGTGACAAAATACCAGTAACACAGTAAGAACAGGAGTAGAAATGGACAAAATGATTTTCTCTTGGAAACCAAGAAGTTGTGCAGGGGTGAATTCTTCCTTCCTGAAGGAAAGGCAGGGAGAAATATTTTCAGTGTTAACTTTGAAAACATCCCTTCCTGCTCTTTACAGAGAGGATAATTGCTGAGTTGAGTCACTGGGTCAGCTAGTTGGGCATAGAGAAGAAAAGCCATCTAACCACGTAGATGTCCCATATATCCTTGGCAAAAATGGAGCTTCTACTTGGCTTTTATGCCCTACATGACCCCCAGACCATGCCTCTGGTGACATCTTCCTCTTCTTTGCCATTATTTCAGCCAATAAATGTTTGTTGAATGATTAAATGACCGGTGTTAAATTGCACCCTGGAGTTTTGTGAATAGCCCTAGGAAGAAGAATCACTGAGAAGTATTGTTGTATAACCAGCTAATCCTATAAATCTTCACTTATGTTTTCCTCCAAATTCTGTTCCAGATCTGCATAGGCCTAATAGGATTATCAGGTAGAATCCCTGCTGTAAGCCTGAACTGTGAAGGGATAGGGAGGTCCTAGTTAAGATAGTAGCAGATGATAAGAATCCCCTTGCCCTTCTTTATAGAAAGAGATCTAGAGTCAAACTGTCCAGTAATCCCCAAGAGCTTTATGAAAAGGAGAAACTATCCATCTGAGATATTACAATAAAAGCTTGTGATAATACAATCTAAAGGAGGGACAGGCCTTTTGAAACATTTAATTCAATAATGAAACTTAGATATCTATGATGAGTTGAGTTTTGTCCCCCAAAAAGATATGTTGAAGTTCTACTCTTCGGTACTTATGAATGTGACATTATTTGGAAATTGAGGCTTTGTAAAGGTAATCAAATTAAAAGGTGCACAAACTGAATTAGGCTCATTCCTAATGCATTATGACTGGTGTCCTCATAAGAAGAAAAGACAGAGACACAAAGGGAGACGGCCAGGTGAAAACAGAGGCAGACATGGAGTTATGCTACCACAAGCCATGGAACACCCAGAAAGGCAGGCCGCCACCAGAAGCTAGGAAGAGGCAAAGAAGGGCTTTTCCCCAAACCCTGCAGAGGGAGCATGGCCCTGCCAACACCTTGATTTCAGACTTCTAGCCAGTAGAACTGTGAGACAATACATTTTTCTTGTTTTAAGCCACCCAGTTTGTGGTAATTTGTTACAGAAGCCTTAGGAAAGTAATATAACATCCAAGTATGTTAAGAAGTGAACATATTTTTCCAGAAAACTGAAGAAGAAAAATAATGATGATAAAAATAGTCAATGTGTTTTCTCATTTAACCCAATAAGGTAGGTATTATTATTGCCATTTTACAAACTCGAAAATGAAGGCACTGGCCCGTTAAACAGATTGCCCAAGGACACAGGTAAGAAGTGACAAAGCTGGGATTTGAACTGGGATGATTAGCTCCACAGTCTGTGTTAATTAGCTAATCCTGTGGTGTTCCAGTAAGGTGGTAGCTCACAGGGACAGGTTCCAGAGCTGCCTGTGGGTCCCAGTGATAGACGACACATGGTATTTGGAAAGGTGCTTCCTCCCACGGCTGATGATGAGGCTTTTGAAGTAGAATATATTCTTTTTTTGTTGTTGTTACATATCCCCCCCTTTCTGCTTGTTCTTGCTGTGTTCATTCTTGCGTTCTTCTGTGTCTGCTTTGTCTCCCCCCGTTGCGGCGACGCGCGTGGTCAGCTCACCGCGCAGGCGGCTTGCCCCGCTCGCAGGTGGCTCTGCTCAGCTCGTGGGCGGCTCTGCTCTGTTCGCGGGTGACTTGCCCTGCCCGTGGCAACTTTTTGCCCTGCCCATGGCGGCTCTGCCCCGCCCACAGCGGCTTGCCCTCTCAAGGCGGTCTGCCGCTTGGAGAGGCCCCCGAGAACCGAACCTGGGGCCTCCCATGTGGTGAACCGGCACCCTATCCACTGGGTTACAGCCAGCCCCCAGAATATATCCTATTTCAAGAAACTAGCAAGAAAGTTTATACTTATTTGTATCTTTTTTATTAGGCCAAATTTAAGGTATAGCTATTGGAAATTCAATCAATGGGAAAAGAAATATCCGTCAATTAAGATTGTTCCTCATTTATTAGCTGGCAATTCTGGCTTTGGGTCCCCAGTGGGGTTGCATGCAGAGAATTAAACTCCAGGATCTTAAGAACACAACAATATAAATGAATCTCAAAAGCAAGCATTGAAAATAATGAACTGAGAAATGCGCAGATTACCACAAGGCATCGTTAATATCATTATTGAAAGGTTAGCTGCTCAGGAAATCGACAAGGTGCCAAGAGCATGCTTGCAGTGCCTCCCAAGAAATGAGAGCAGAGAAGAAATGAGGCAGAACAGACAAAAGCCTTTGTTGACATTTTCAAAAGCTGGCTTTATACAGGCCGCATCCCCAAAGAATGGAAAATGGCACAGTAAGGAACCAGTAACACCAGAAAATTGCAGGCCAGATAGTTCACCACCAGTCACAGGGAAGCATTCACAAGATTTTAGGGGATCAAGAGGGTCATCACTTCGACTCCTGCAAGCTCAGCCTCTGAGTGAGGGAAGATAACTGTTACAGGAAAGGCACTCGCTGCCGGCTCGGCTTTGGGAATTCTCAGGGCAGTCTCAGGGCTGTGTCCTGTTAAAAGGAGGCAGAGTGAACCACTTCGCTGCAAAAAGCACTGGAATAAGAAACCCTGAGACCAGGTTCCAGTGGAGTAGCAGTATTTTTATGTGAAAAGAAAAGTGAATTTTGGTACCACAAAATTCCTGTTTTGAGCCAAATTAGTACCTGACTTTCTGTGGTCTGTTATACACACAGATGCATTTATTTGTACATACACAAATAATCTTGTGTAGTGTTTCAGATGACATGTGGGGGCTGAGGACACACCTCTAAGATGTAAGATTCAGGAACTTATCTGACTGGGATGATTGAGAAAAAGATTCTGGTGGAAGCTACTGTGAGCGATGGCGGGTTTGACCAGGTTTTTTGTGAGCACTATGGCGGTATGGGCAGAATGAGGTTTCCTCTGACTGAAATATACCTGTTTTAATTTAAAGGGAGTATGTGTCTAAGGGAATTTACTTAATGAGGTGTTATGTAAGAGCAGTGTTTTTAGAATTAGTGATTATAAGAGCACTATTTTTAGAATAAGTGAGTTCAGCCAAAATTAAACGAGACATTCTAATGGAGGCAGCTGAGAGAACATTTTAACTGGTCTTGGGAGGAAACTTTTGCTATACCCAGTGGTATACAGAGAGTACAGCTCAGAACTAAAGGGCATTCTGGTGGTGGGGAAGAATCTACTAATTTGATTTAGGTTGGGGACCCTTAACCAAAATGAAATGTGATGAGAATGTTTGAGACAGAGCTGTCCTTCTGGGAGCTGTGAGATACAGGTGGGGATGCAGGGATTAATCTACTCTCAGAGAAGACAAGGGCAAGTTGGATGGTGAATTTCTGCTTAAATAATGGGTAGGACCTAGAGAATTAGCAGGAATTCCCTGTTGCCTCTGGAGGTTCAGGGATCTGAGGACAGACAGATTGACTTCAAATGGAGACTGAGCATATCAGAAATGCAAATGGAAATTATGACTGGACATCAACACCTGAGTGAAGTTCATGGAAAGGATCTGAGTAAGCTACAGAACTAAATGTTTGAAAAGCCTCTTTGGCAAGTTTCTCTGAGTACAGTAATCATAATCTGTCTGTGTTTTAATTTTCAATCAAAGAAAAATGTGTGTGTGGGGGGGTTTATTGACATAGAACACATGGAACTGTGACTTAGTTTTTGAATTTATATAGCTTATTTCACATTACTATATCTCTTAGAGTTACATGTTTTTCCTCTTGAACCATATTTTGGTTCAGGGGCACATGTCCTCATACTCCCAAAGCTAGTCTCCTGTCTCTATCTTAATTAAATGAGAAGTTATTTCATTGGTACATAATATGCTTTATTAAGAAACTTTCACTATATTTCCCAATTATTGTTATTAGTTTTTAAATTGTGAAAATGCATTTACAAAGTAAAAATATTTAGTATGCAATTAACATTATATTTGTGCAACTGATTTATGCAATGCTGACCAGCCTTCCCAATTATTAACATTTCTCAAATACCTAACACCTGTTCCTACCAGTGTAAATAAGGTGAATATGGACAGACCGCTGTCTACCCACCCAAATTAATTTCTGGGAAAAAAATCTAGATTACATTTCCCAGCTCCCTTGCAGTTAGGCATGGTCAGGTTACTGAGTTCTGGCCCATGGAATGTGATGGTAGTGATACATGAGACTCTAAGGCTTGGCCCAAGAAACATTTCATGTACATCTTTCATGTTCTTTTCCTATCTAGGCTCATTTGAATGGGGATGACCCTCCAGGAGAACTTGGAAGCCACAAATTGAAAATGGGTCCTGAATGACTTCATGGACAAGTGCCACCCCAACAATCTGTTCATCCATACAATCAAGATACACACTATATTGCAATTGAACTATTATATATTTTGGGATTTATTGTTATAACAGATACCCTGCCCTAACTAATACAAATTGCATCTTGGAAATATTAATATATTGTGACATTGATTGCCAGTCATTGCTTTAAAATTTTAATTTTAAGTCAGATTACAAATTTGATCATAAACAATTCAAAACTATAGCTAGCTCTTAAGCCCAGAGACCCCAAGTACTAAGGCATCCACTATATGGAATAAATGAATTTCTTTCCCATGTATCCCAAATGGTATTAGATTTCCTTAGTTCTCTCAGAACTCTAGCTGAGAAAGGCTAGAAACATCACAAAACTATATGGAAATGTGTATGTGCATTGATATAGAATACATATATGTATATGAATCTCTCTACATGTATGTATCTACTTATTACAAATAGTTCTGTATTCTTCTGGGTTTTATAGCCTTAAATACCCACATAAACTGTGTGCAATGCAATTCTCCAACTATTGTAAGTTTTACTTTTGTTTGGGCCACCTATGAAGATTTCTACACTCCTGAGAACTCTCTAGCATAAATTATTCATCATAAATTAGATGCTCCAAAAAAGTCCTAATAAACACAGCATAACTCCCATAGAGACTGCTGGCACTTGGGACCCACCCTGTGCCTTAGATCCACAGGCTATCTTTTGTATTCATTATGAATGAATGAGTGAATGACCGAACATACTGTCTCCAGGAAAATGATTCTCAAAACATTTGGAGTTACACTATAACTTGATTCCCCAATATTCCCATCCCACATTGGCATCAAAGGATGAGATTGTCTGGCAAATAGTTAAGAGTAATAATTGGTATCTGATTAAAAGGCGGTTCTTAACTGTGCCTGCACATTGGAATCTAAAAATGTGCTACCTGGGCCCCACTCCTTGGAGATTCTGATTGAATCATAATCAAGATTTTTAAAAAGATCTCCCCAAAATTTGAATATGCAGCTATTGTTGAGAACCCCTGTGCTAGAACAATGTTTTCTCTCCTTGCTTGGGGAAAAGAATTAGCTGGTAATCTTGCTTAAAAGTTAGACTCCTAGGCCCAATTTAAGATATTCTGATTCAGCTCCTTCAAGGGAGGGGTCTTTGAATCTGGTTCTTTAATGAGGTCCCCAGATGATTCTTAGGATCAAGGAGGCTTGGGAAATACCTCATTAGGCATCAAGCTCTGCTAGAGAGAGTTCTATGGTCTGTCATTCTCAGGTGAATCTGCAGGGCAAAGCACAGGCCTTGGCTCATACCAAACATTTGATTAATATTTTTAATTAATTAATTAATCCACTTTTATTAGAGAAGCTATAGGTTTGTTAGGGAGTGCCATAGCTTCTATGATGTGAGGTATCACCACTTTAGGCCTTATAGTGTTGTTATACAGTATACTAATTGTATTATATACTTACAGCGATAGACCATTCATTTGATTCATATGTTTGTAGGGATGTTTTGGTTTCACTGTTAAACAATGTGGAAAATGTACTTTTTCAAGAAAATATAGATGGTTACTAGTATTAAGTAAATAGCTCTAAAACCTTTAGCTGTAAACCATGGCTTTCAAGACACAGCGTGAACGCATAAATTGGGCCAGGTATGAATGGAAAGGTGGTGGGGTCTACAGCAAATTGAAAAGTGCATTCCTGCCTAAAGCTATATTCATTTAAAAATATTTAAATACTATTCTACCAAATAAAACATATCTGCATGCCTTGGATGCAATATCTGCTCCCGCAGAACACGGTGTATAGAAGAAGAAATAAAGCAAGACCAAGAGGCATGAGGAAATGATATGGGAAAAGGTTTGGATCACAGGAATTGAGTCTGTTAAGGGCTGAAGTATAGAGATCCACGTTAATAAAAATTGCTGATGCCCATTCAATAACACTGGCCTCCTTTGTCTCTATTCCAACTTTCTTGGGGATTTTTTTTTGGTCATGACCATAAAATGTAGAGTTAAGAACATTATATGGATATGACCTTAGACTTAATCTCTTTAATCAGTTTCCTTATCAGTAAAATGGAGATAACTATGCCACAGTGTTTTTGTGATGATTAAATATGAGCATGCATTATAAGTGCTAAATAAATGTAGGTATCACCATTATCATCACGATCATCATCAATCACTGAAAATAAGCACTTCCTTACTCATTCCTTCCACCTCTTCTCGTTAGCATATACTGAAGATTGAAAGTAACCTTCAGACCTGTCTATGGTTAGAAGCTGCTGCGAGGCCTCGTTTCCTGCCAGGAGAAAAGCAGGGTTTTTTCCTTTTGCTGAAACAAAATCAAGAACCAAATACCCAAACATAGAAGTGACCTCTTCCTGTGGGCAGATCACTAGCTCAAACAACCTCTTTCTCTGAAAATTTTAAGAGGTACTGGGCAAGTTAGTTGATCTATATCCACAAGTCTCCTTACTTGTAACAACTAGATCATTGCTTCCTGAAAAGACATCCATAAAATTGCCCAAAGAGTTTGTTTCAGTTCCAAATGTACTGGCTAAACACCTTTGTGTGAAAAACACTATGCTTAGTTCTGGAAATTGAAAAAGAAGAGGGCAGGTTCTGATCTGAGGCTCTGACAAACCCAGACCAGTGGGAGAGACAAAAATGTAAACAGGTCATTTCAATACAAATACAGACAAGGGCCTGAGTTCTTGTTCTGTATGTATCTTTCCCTCTACCTGTTTCAGTGAGACTTTCTAAGTGTTGTGGAAGAGCAGGGAATTGTAAGCTGTGAAAAGACTGACGAAAGACACATGCTTATTTTTCAAAGTCAAGTTTTTGCTCTACATCCTCCAGGAAGCCTTCCACTTCACTTTGGATCTTTGACTTACTAGAAATCGTTTGACAATTGCTACTTAATCATTTTGACTCTCAACCATTTTCTGCCTTCAATGGAAATTCAGTTGCTTCCCACTCTACCCAAATAGGGTGTAGTAAGCCTTCTGAGGGAAGGGACTATAGCTCACACTCTTTTGAGCCATGCTCAATTCTATGTGCACAGATGATGTGCAATAATCTCTTTAAAAAATGATTTGTTGTTGTTGTTGCCAGATTAAAGATTGGTAAAATTATCCACAAACAATAGATGTAATCGTTTGGCTCTACTTATATCTAAGGTACCTAATAAACAGTGTTTCATAAAATTTGAAGAGTTTTTGGTTTAATTTAAGCATTTATGTTCCAATAGAGTTAAAAATCGGTAAATATAAACCTTTATCTCTTGTATAGTAAATGTGGTGTTCACTTTTTATCAAAGTTTATAGTTTTGGTCCCGCTACAGGTATAATACACATTCAGTTACCCCACAAATAAAGAGGTTACAGCTGGAGAAAACTTGCAATGATTACACATTTG
This sequence comes from Chaetophractus vellerosus, assembly GCA_004027955.1. Lineage (NCBI taxonomy): Eukaryota > Metazoa > Chordata > Mammalia > Cingulata > Chlamyphoridae > Chaetophractus > Chaetophractus vellerosus. Next base: position 8,886 of record PVKH010022253.1, read on the forward strand.
TTTAAGTACCACATACAAGGACGATTGGGATGACAGCATAATACTTTCCAAAGCCACAAATCACCAGTTTGTACTATGTTAATTTATTATCTTCACCCACATCTGTGTTTTTAAAGCTTGCTATAGAAACTCAAAGAAAAAAATATTTTTATTAAACTAAATATTTATTGTGAAGAGAGAGGTAATGAAAAGAACTAATATAGAAACAGGAAGGACTATCCTTCATTTGAAAGCTAGCAAATAATTATGAATAGATTGAATCCTGTATATGTCTACTTTTAATACTAAGATTCAACCATGTCCATGACTAATTTATCTCTCCTGTCTTTTGTATCTGTCTCTTCCTTTCTTTTCCATTTGCCACTACTGAAATTCTGCTTCTCATTTCTTCTCACCTAGATTATTGCAACAGCCTCATCAGTTTCTTGAATTTCAATCTTCCCCTTTAAGTTAATCTTTTATGCAGATGCTGGATTAATCTTTCCATAGTGCAGCTCCGAATTTATGATTCCCATTTCAAACATTCTTAGTGTCTCCTTCTTGCTTACAGAACAGTGTCTAACCTCTCTTAGGCTGGCATTCTCTGATTTCTCTGCCTTGTTCCCATTTATTTTTCTATATGTCTTTCCCAACACTTCTCTTCACACACTACATACATTATATGCATTCATATGCTTTTACACTAAAATGAAACTATTCCTTTTTTCCTACATATAGCCTTAACATTCTGACCTCTGTCTATTTTCTAAATGTCTCCCTGAGCCTGGGATGCTCTTCCAAATTCTATCTATCCTCAGGCTGAAATGCCACCTCTTCCATGAAGTTGTCTGTGACCTCCTCAGAAGCAATTAATATTCTTCCTTCTGAAATTTTATAGAAGACCTTAAAATACATTTTTGTAAGTATGTTGCCCCTCTGCTAGAGTATGAAAGCTCCTTGAGAATAGAGTCTGTGGCAGTTTCACTTTGCAGGCTCTACTGTGCCACACATAAGGACTGAAACATAATAGGTGTTCAAATAGTTAGAAATATGACTAAAAGGATTAATTAATATTTCATAATTTCAAAACTGTGGGGGTTGTCCAAGCAACTATATATGGGGTTTATATGAATCATGTTGACAATCATGAACAGAAAGTTATTGATTTTGAATAGTCTTCCCTGCTTCATACACTAGATCACTGGTTGTGTGACCACGCTCCACAGAGGTGACCAGGGATCTCCCTTCTTAGGCAGTAGGAAAAGGAAAGTGAACAGACTTCTTTACCCTACACCCTGCCTTCAACTGAAGCTGCTCTACTTTGTATATTGCCCTTCCATGTGTTTTTGTTTAGAGAAAGTGTTTTGTTGTTTAAAAATAAAAGAAACTCCTTGATGTTTCACCACTAGAACACCGTAATTCTGTATTTGTTTCAAGTCTTTATTTCACATGGAAGTATCTTCTGCCATAAACTGGGACTATTTTGGCTGATTTTACTAATACAAAAATACCAAGATGGTAGCATGAAAGTGGTGTTTCAGGTAATTTTATATCAGATCCTCTTATAATACCAGACTTTGTTTGAGACATGACGTTCTTTAATGGTCATTGAGCTCAATCCTTGGTCTGAGTTTTCTGACCTGTGAACCAGCTAGCTGGTGAATGTTTCTGGACATTCTTCATAGATCTGAAAGATCCCTGAAAGGCAGTTTTCTAGTCCTGCAAAAGGCAATGACAAACCTTTCTATTGTCTAGGATTATGGTAGCTGTCTCCTTACCCACAGGGTAGGTAGAAAAACCTGATCTACATTAACTAATCTGTTTTAGACTCCTTGTCGGTAACACAATTCTAAAGTTATTATTTGAAAAAAAAAATACCTGTTCAAGTCACGGTGTATAATTGGCTGTGTCAGGTTGTGAAGGTACTCCATACCTTTGGCAACATCTACTGCAATAATTAATTTAGACTGCAAGTCAAGAATCCTAGAATTTAAAAATAGATTTAATGAGGATAAAATGGTCAAAGCCAATATATTTCTAAAAGAAATCAAATAATACATGTGATTTGTTATTCTGTATAATTTCAGCCTTTTTTGCTTTATTGAAGGTTAAGCTAAAAATTTTAAAAATCTGGGAAAATTGCTTTTTTATATCAGATAAGTTTAATTATAGCTCAACTCAGATACTAACCTCTCTTGTTTAAAATATTCTACTCAACTTTAAATATTTGTAATATTATATTTAATTTCTTTGAAATAACAAAATAGACTCTACTTCAATCACTGACAGATTGAAACTACATTCTAATTATTGTATGCACAGATCTAGGAAGTTAATTTAAATTAGATTGGTGTAAGCCATTCTTTTTAAAAACTCTATCTTTTAAAATAAATGCTAGGACCTCTGGTAATTATTTTATTCTGAACATATGTATATTTGCTATCAATGGTGGGTCAAATTTAGCCTAATTATTATGAGCATCAGTTATCAATTGAAATTCTTTGGAATTTACCTCCAACTGAATTCCTGTTAAGAAAGCACAGAGGTATTTCTACTCATTAAAACATAATGATTAGGCATACATTATTAACATCTTTAAAACGCCACACTCGATAGCATGCAGAGATTTCAGAAGGTGAAGGCTCAACCAAGTGGAAATCTTCTGAGGTGTTGAAAGGGTAACTCTATGACATGTCAAATGATAAATCAAAACAAGGCACCCATACCTCTTCTGTTCATGAAGGAGGGAGAACAGGGAACCCCCTGATACGTATTGAGTGACAATGGCAAACTGGCTGGGATCATTCAAGCAAGCACCCACAAACTGAATTACGCAGGGATGATTGAGCCGACAGAGAATGGACACTTCTCGGCAAAACATGGCCACGTCTGACTTGGAGCAGTAGGTGTTGGCTCGGTAACTGGAAACAGCAGCAACAGGAAATCCCCAGTCAACAGATGGATCTGAACAAATGGCCACCCATGCATATACTTCTTGAAGGTTACAAACTCACCTAGATGCCAAATTTTCTTGTTTGCTTGCTTACCGTTTTATAGCCACGATTTTATTTCTGCATCGTCCTTTATACACTTTCCCAAAAGAACCTAAAATTGTTGAAGAGAAATAAGTAAACACCTACTATGTTGAGCTCATGGAACCAAAACAGACTGGCATTTTCTAAGGTTACCTGAGCCGATAATCTCATGGAACTCAATTTCCGAGAGCTGAAGATGGAAATGTGAAGGCAATCCAGCCCTTAGGAGGAGCACATCTGCCTTCTCTGCAAACAGGAATTGTTCTTTTATTTTTTAAGAGAATAAGTACGCATGTGCAGGTCTATACACGCATGTACTTACATGCTTTAATTAACAACAACTGTCCCTTAGTAACATTTAATTTTTCAACTCTGACTACTTAGGGATACTAAAGCCTTATCACAATTGATCCTTGCCCCCTTACATTAAAAGCATGTTGGTCTTCTTTCTCTGTTAGCTGATTTTTGTTATCAGGGCTAAAGGTTTATTCCTGATATGATCAATAACCAGCTTGCCTGTGTGACATGGCAACCCTGGAGTAAAGTCCATATCACATTCTGATAAAGGTTCTTATCTGGTCAATCCCTGCAACCTATACTTATAAACTAAACCTCAAAGCATGCCAATTAAGTGACAGGAAATAAGCACTTGAACAATTCAGAGGAAATAAAAAATAATTTTAAAAAGCTTTAAATTCCAAGTCATTAACTATAAATTTACAGTCAAATTATATTTTTAACTTTCCTAGTCCAATTTTTATATGCAGCATCCATTCAAAACTGTTCCCAAAGTATTACTTATTTGGGATCTTTGGAAAATAATTTAATTTTTCAAATATTTTTTTTTTCAAATATTTTTTCCTAAGGCAAACCTATCCTCAATTCTTCTCAAAGAAATATTAATATTTACGATTTATATTTTATGAAAATATACAAATGTTTTTAAATGCTATGGGAACTTAATCTTTCTTTAATACTCATGAAATTCTCATTGTTGTTATATGTCCATGAACTTAGAGGTCATATGCAAAATAGAACAGCAGGTAAGGTTAATTAAGGAAAGAATGGTCTATCATAATATTGCTTAGGTTTGTAAAATATAAATCCTTTGTAATATGAAAACATAATAGAAAGTTATCATGAAGCAATAGTTAGCCTTAGTAATAAAATATAACATTTGTCTCATATTAAAAGTACCTTTCGTCATGCTTTTAATCTTCCCCAAGGGGGATGGAACAGACACATAGGAGCCATCTAGAAATCAGATTAAATAATAGAGTTGAGAGAAGCAATCATCTTTTTCTACTTAAAAGTTCAGGTGACCAAAGAAATTTGATAAAGAAACTGAGAGAGACTATAGCTTAAAGCCCAGGGCTGGATACTGGATACTGAAACTGTACAGTAAGTGTTTATTTAGAAAGTACATAAAAAGATTTTTAAAAATCCAGGGTCTAGCAGACACCAGCAGATTTAATTTGTGTCTGGATATGAGTATTCTCTGCCCTGCCTTAATAGATTCCTGAAATGGAGAACGTCTGCTCTCAGCTTATCCAGGCCTTCCTAGTCATGCACAAGCCTCATAAACATCCAGTCCAAGGGATGCTACACTTGGAGGAACTTAAGATGAGTGAGTCAGAGGAGAGCGTAAGTGGAGACTTCTTTATGTTCAGCCATGCTTGACATAAGTTTTCTTAAAATAAAGCTGACCCGACACAGACTATATCCTGCCCCCTACTTCCAGAATGAAAATTGCAGAAACACAGGTTTACCTTTAGGCACAATATCGTAATAACAATGAGCACTGAATAAGAAAGACGGTACCTCCTCCAGGCTGCGAATATTCATTACAAGGCAATTCATCCTGTGGTCTCTTATAATGCTTCAGGAGTGTGACAATCGCATCATGCCCTTCATATAAAGACAAAAAGGACAAAAGGTTTTAGTTTTTGTTATTCCTAAAATGACTAGAGGTAGCTTACAACATAGGACACATCTTATTTTTTTAAAGATTTATTTATTTTATTACATATCTCCCCTTCCCCCCCCCCCCCCCCGTTGCGGCGACGCGCCGAGACTTGGTCACTGCGCAGGCGCGGCTTTCCCCGCTTGTGGGCGGCTTCAGCTTCGTCACGGCTGGCTTTTTTTCAGTTCGCCGGTGGCTGGCTGTGCTCCATTCGCGCGGGCGACCTGCCCTGCCCGTGGCGGCTTTTGCCTGTCCGTGGCAGCTTTTTGCCCTGCCC
>PVKH010022254.1:0-14140 GCA_004027955.1 Chaetophractus vellerosus
TCTTATCATAGATTTTGCCAATATGGGCATTGGATCACCACCCTCTATTCCCTTTCTGTCTCCTGTAAACCTATTTTCCAGACTCTAGCTCTGTGAGCCTGCTCAATTTGCTTAATTCGTATCAGTAAGGTCATGTAATATTTGTCCTTCAGTGCCTGGCTTACTTCATTCAACATAAAGTCTTCCAGATTCATCCATGCTATTCCGTGTGTTAATACTGCATTCTTTTTACAGCTGAGTAATAGTCTGTTATATGTATATGCCACAGTTTGCTTATCCATTCATCTGTTGATGGACATTTTGGTTGCTTCCAAGTTTTGGCAATAGTGAATAATGCCGCTATGAGCATTGGTGTGCATATACCTGTTCGTGTCCATGGTTTCAATTCTTCAGTGGGATTGCTGTATCAGATGGCAGCTCTATATTTAACTTTGTGAGGAACTGCCAAACTGTCCTGCACAATTGTGAACCATTCTTCATTCCCACTGGCTGTGGATAAGGGTTCCCATTCTTCCACATTCTCTCCAACACTTGGAGTCCTCTGTTTTTTTTTAATAGCTGCCAGTCTAATGGGTGTTAGATGATATCTCATTGTAGTTTTGATTTGCATTTCCCTAATAGCTAGTGATGTTGAGCATCTTTTCATGTGTTTTCTAGCAATTTGTATGTCTTCTTTGGAGAAGTGTCTGTTCAAATCACTTGCCCATTTTTAAATGGGCTGTTTGTCTTTTTCATTTTCAAGATGTAGGATTTCTTTATATGTGCTGGATATTAGGCCCCTGTTGGAGAGATGGTTCCCAAATATTTTCTTCCATTGAGTAGGCTGCCTTTTTTTTCAAAAACTATTAGAACAATTTCATTTCTACAAAATAAAAGCTCCACACCCCTTAATAGACACCTCTCAATCCCTCTTTCCTTCCTCAGCCCTACATAATCAATAATCTAATTCTATATTTATAAATTGATTTATATTTACAGTTTTTCATTTTTTAAAAAATTGTTTAAAGATACTTAGATTATACAAATGTCACATAAAAAAATATTGGGGATTCCTATATGCCTTGCTCCCCACACCTCCCACATTTTCTCACATTAACAATATCCTTCATTAGTGAGGTACATTCATTGCAATTGATGAACACATTTTGGAGGATTGCCACTAAGTGTGGATTAATGTTTACATTGTAGTTTACACTCTCTTCCACCCAATTCTGTAGGTTATGGCAAGATTTAGAATGGTCTGTATCTGTCATTGCAGTGTCATTCAGGACAAATCCCAGGTCCTGAAAATGCACCCATATTATACCTGTTTTTCCCTCTTCCTGCCCTCAGAAACTCTAGTGGCCAAGGCCTCCGCATCAATGATATGATTTCTTACATTGCTAGAATCACAATAGGTCTGTACTATTATAGAATACCAGTAAGTCTACTTTAGTCCATAGCTCATTCCCCAATCCTGAGGATTCTGGGATGGTGATATACACTTCACCTCTAACTGAGAGGAGGTTGTGATCCCATAGGGCTGATGGATGGGACTCTTGCTTGCAGTTGTAAACTCTCTCGGTATATGGGTATGGCAGTTGTTCATCATCACCTCCATGTTAGTTGTCTTAGGTGAGATCAACAAACTGAAAAGGAGGTATTCAATTCTGTTGAGATTCAGGGCCAAACTGACACATGGACATCCCAAAGATTTAAGTCTCTTGGACATACACCTACCAACTCTAGTACTAATTGTAGGTTCAAATAGTAGGACAGAAGAGCCATGTGTAGGAAACAACAACTGAGTCCAATTCTGTCGCTCTGGGGAGCAGAAATTCCAAAGTAGGGTACACTTACAAGGCACCAAACTCCTGAGCTATCTGTCCTAATTATAGTGTCTGGATGGCTCCAGAGCCTTCAGGGGCCCTGCTATTTGGGATAGCATCTACTTTTGCAGTCAAAGAGATCCTGCTGAGACGTGCCAAAGTGTAACCTCTGGAATGACCTCTTGACTCACTTTGAAGTCTCTTAGCCATATAAACTCATTTGTCTTTACCTTTTCACCCTTTTGGTCAAGGTCTTTTTCCATTTGCATTGCTGGTTGGTACTTGGTAGTAATCCCTTGGTGCCTGGAGGTTCATTCCAGGGATTCATGTCCCATGCTCAGGGGAAGGTAATGCATTTATATGCTGGGTTCAGCTTAGCAATAGGCCACATCTGAGCAATAAGGAGGCTCCCAAGAGGCAACTCTTAGGTACCCTATAACAATAGGCTAAGTTTCAATTTCAAGAGTAAAGATTCATACACACAGTCATCAATATCAAGGGCCTGTCATCCTCCTTCACTAGTCATTACCCCTGTATTCAGGGATTTCTTGCTGATCTATTAGGGAATGTAGCAGAGCACCCCAGGATGGGAATTTGATATTCCTTTGGTTATTGTGTGACCCTCTACCCACCATGACAATACCCCATGAACATTTGAACACATTTATGCACTCTATATATATGCCCAGGTGAGTTTCCTCCCATGTATACCCCATCACTGACAGCCCGTACCAATGATCCTCCCCATCACAGTTGTAGCCTTTCTGTGAACCAAAATTTCTCCAAAATTGAAGTCAATAATATAGCCAAATACTATTAATAAGACAATGAAATAATAATGAAAGCTTTAAAAATAAGAAATAAAATACAAAAAATTAAAAATAAATAAAAATAAAAATTTTGGATAATAAAAATAATGACAAAATATTAAAACTTTTTTTGACATTTTTCCTTTCATCACTGTAAGATCTCTTATCATATATGTACAGTAACATTGTCTTCCATTTATTCCCCCATTGTCTTACTTTTTTTTTTTCATTTTGCCTCAAGAAGTTTTAGGTTACAGAAAAGCCACATACCAAATACAGAGAACTCCCATATATCCAACATACTCCCCCTTTCCCCCCTTCCCCTATTAATAACATTTTATATGTGGATGCTATGTTTGTTACAACTGATGTACAAATATGTACAACCATGGTAAAAGGCTTATATTATGGTTTACATATTAGACCATACACTTTTATAAATTTTGATGGAATTCAACATGGCCTGTATCCATCATAGCAAGATCATGTAGAACACTTCCATCTCCCCAAATATGCCCCCTGGTCCATCATTCTATTCCTCCTTTCCCCTCCCTTCAGAACCCATGGCAACCACCAGGCTTTGCTCCGTGAATGTAAAAATTCATAGTTACTAGCAACAACACTGAAGGCTTGACACACTGGTCTGCTCTCCCCTATTAGGCACCGCCCATGCTCTTGAGAGACTCCTGACCCTCTATTTGAGAACATAGCGGGAAATAGGTTACCTTTTCTATTTCTTAAAAACTTCCTTTTAACATAATTTTTTTTAATTTGAAGAGGTTTCATTTAACTATTTTTTTCCTTTTGTTGCTCATGCTTTGGGTGTAAAGTTTATGAAACTATTTCTTGCTACATGATCTCTTAGATGCTTCCCTACATTATCTTCCAGGAGCTTTGTGGTCTTGGCTCTTCATATTTAGATCTTTGATCCATCTTCAGTTAATTTTTGTATAGGGCTGAGATGGTGATCCTCTCTCATTTGGATATGGATATCCAATTCTCCATGCACTATTTATTGAAAAGAACATTCTCTCCCATTTCAGTCGGCTTAGTGGCCTTGTCAAATATCAGTTGACAATATCTGCAAGGATCTATATCAGAACTCTCAGTTCTGTTCCATTGGTCAATATGTCTACCATTTTGCCAATGCCATGCAGTTTTGACCACTGTAACTTTTTATTATGTTTTAAATCAGGTAGTGTGATTCCTCCAATTTTGTTTTTTGTTTTCAATGTCTTTGGCGATTTGGGGCCCCTTGCCCTTCCAAATAATTAATTTTTATATAAGGTGTGAGATAAAGGTCCTCTTTCTTTCTTTTAGATATGGATATCAAGTTTTGCTACCACCATTTGTTGAATAGGGTATTTTGATCCAGCTAACTGGGTTTGACAGCCTTGTCAAAAATCACTTGACCACAAATGTGATGGTTTATTTCCAAACTCTTAATATGATTCCATTGATCAATCTGTGGATATTTATGCCAGTACCATGAAGTATTTGCAACTTTACCACAAGTTTCTTCAAGTTTATTATTAAATGGTAATTTCAAATATTTACAAATTCTTGCTTCTTTATTGTGTACTGTTCTGGCAACTCAGTGGTTTTTCTTTAATTGTGTTATTTAAACTTGCAGCAAAGTAGTACATTTGAAATATTTAAATGATTTAAAGGTCTTTTTGAATTTTTGAAGCTTTTCATTGGACATGATTTTAAATTTAAAGAAAATATGCAACAATAATAATACAAAAAGGACCATTATATCCTTTACCCAGTTTCACATATTTACAGTGTAATTCATTTGCTTACTCTTTCTCTATATATATTTTTTTCTGAACCATTTGAGACTAAGTTGCTTATATCATGATCCTTTACCACAAAACACCTCCATAGACATTTCCTATAAATAACAATATTATCTTACATGATTACAGTGCCATCATCCCTCATTAAATTGAACATGGTTACAACATTTTTATTCATTTTACCATTCTTATTCCAATTTTTTTCAATTGACCCAATACTTTCCTTTATAACACTTTCCCTTGTCAGTACACTATCCAGTGAAGAAGCAAATGTTGATTTATTTGTTATGTCATACCTCTTTAATCATTTTTAATCTGAAGTATTACCACAGTTGTTCTTTTTATTTCATTTCCTTGACCTTTTCTGAAGAAAATAGTACTTTTAAAATTATTATTAAGAGAATGTTCCTCATTTTACTTTTATCTGCTCTTCCCTGATGATTAGATAAGGTTATGAATTCCTAACCAGAATACTATATCAAAGAAATCAGATCTTTTAAAGGGTATTTCCTCTAAAAGCATAGGGTGAGCATCTGTCACCCATCGGTGATGTTAATTTTGATCACTTGGACAAGGTGATGCCTGTTTCTCTACAGTACAGTTATAACCTTTTTCCTTATAGCAAATATCTGTAGAGAGACAGTAAATGGCTACCTCTTGATTTTACACAGCAAAATGGTCAAGAAATTAATCCTTTATCACATTAAATAACGTGCATTCTCATGTTATGTTAATAACCCCATAAAATAATTATCCATTTTAGAAGAGGTAATCTATAGATGTGCTATATTAGTCAGGGTTCTCTCAGGAAACAGAACCGACAGGAGATATCTGTAAATAGTATGTGATTTTATAAAATTGTCTCAAGCAACAGTGGGGACACACAAGTCCAAAATCCGAAGGTCAGGTTGCAAGTCAGGGTCTCCAATGAAGTTCCTTGTTCAATTGCCCAAAAGATGCTGGCTATCTTAAGTAGAGATGGAAATTCTTGCTTTGAATGCTGAAATCATTTCTCCTCTAAAGGCCTTCAACGGATTGGATGAGATGTCATCCTTTGATGCTAGCCATCTCCTCAGTTAATTGTGGATGTAACCAGCCTTCTATGCAATCAACTCAATGATGATTAAATTCCATGAAATGCCCTTGTATTGTAATTAGGCCAGTGCTTGCTTGACAGAACAACTGGGCACCATTACCTAGTCAAGTTGACACATTCGCCTAACCATCACATATGGATATCAGGAGACAGATCTCAGATATGGGGGAGCTTGTAGATATTGAGAAGAGAGTGCATATATCTGTGAGTTATAAGTATGAACAGTGCATATATTGGTGGGATGAAGATGTATGAGGTTGGTTTATTAATCACAAGTATATTTAATGTTTGAGTGTAAATACAGTGTTTGTGTTATGTTACAGTAGAGCAAATTGGAGTAAATATTCCAGCAGTGATGCTATCTGAACAAGAATAAATTATTATTTACAATATATCTGCCTAATAGGTGAAAAATTATATCTATATATGAAGCTACACATCCCTATTATTTCAATTCATCCTGAAGTTTTATCTCAATATTTTTGCATTATCCCATTAATGTTCAACAAGAAGTCATATGAAGATTAATTGAGTCAGTTAAATATGATATTAAAAACTAAATTCTTGTCTAATTGCACACATCTTAGTCTATTAGAGGCATAAATGGTATACATATATTAAGCTTCTGGATTGTACTGATCACTGTACTCTATTGCAAAGAGACCAAAATATGCATTAATATTGCAATCTTTCTATAAAATCATCAGTTTGGAGGGGAGATTTTCCCATCTGCAAATGCCTAATTGAACTCTGATCAAATATAAAGAACAAGCCAGCTTATTAATTCTGACTTTAGATATATAGATTCAACAAATCCACACATACATGGCTCTCCAAATTATCAATTAGCAGAAAAATATTAAAGTTGGGACTTATTACGGGATATATTGAATCACGTCCAAATAACTGAAATTTGACATTACTGACGGTCATTTTAAAGTGTATGAAAAATGAGGTTATCCAAATATCCATAAATTATTCCATCAAACTTGTCTAAACTCATATATTTTCTCTTTAGTTTGCTTCCTTTCTCATCCTCCCTTCCTTTCTTCTTTCTTTTCTTTCTTTTTTTCTTTTCTCTCCCTCTTTTTGTGTTTCATTTTCTCTGCCTTTCTCTCTCCATCCTTCTTCCTTCTTTCCTCATATAGGTCATTGAATGGATTACATACTGTGTTGATATAGAAAATTGTACTCTGCTAATCACTTTCATAAATTTAAGGAAGCCATTTTCTTAGACATAATGGAAATAAAATTCTATGACTTAGACTGTGTGTTTTCAGCTGCTGGAGCACAAAAACAGAGAGTAAGGCCATTGCAGAGAATACTAGACTCTGTTTGTTCACTGAACAAACAGTTTTAAAACAATTAGTGAGGTTGCCCTTGGAGGAATAAAATGATATATACTCAAATGCATCCTACAGAATTGTTTAATCCATAATTGTATTTCAGTTGTGTCAGGTGCCAAGAATGATTCAGAAGAGGCCAAAGACACAGCCTCTTAGTGGAAAGAGAAATCTAACATCTTTGTTATGTATATTTGAATTAGACTCACAGGATAATGAGTCTTAAAGTAACCACTGTCACCATTCAAATAGAGTTCATTTTTCAGATAAGAAAGCTGAGACCTGGGTGGGGTGGGGGGGGGGAGTGATTACAGTACTGGTATGGTGGGGTGGCCAATGAGATATAATACAATGGAGAAGGATTCTGTTTAACCACAATCAACAAAACTGAAGTGAAAAGTACTTAGTAGGGATTGGTCCAACTATTCCACTTAGAGGATTCCATTAAAATGCAGCCATAGGGTTGTATTTTGTCCCATGTGTTGAACACACTGAGAGACAGTTAATACCTTAATATGCTTGTTATAAAAAGAAAATTTTAAATAATAGTCACAACTTACACGGTAGAGAGAAAGTACATTGACACATTCTATTTCCTTTAACTCAAACACTCTTTGTCTTGTTTGGGTGATAAACAACTACATGTTATTTAAGATCCAGTTCTCGGGCCAAACTCTCTCCTCTCCTACGATTTCAACATGCCTTTTCAAAAAATATCTATTAGGATCACAGTCATTCTCCTCACAGAGGGACAAAACAGATACACTAAGTTCACATACAGAAATGACTTAATGTGCTGCTATTTGGGCAGCTTTAGTTCAAAGAAGAAACAAAGGGAAAAGGTGATACTTATTAAAGGAATTCCAAGCTTCAGCTGTAGAGGAAGGAGCAGCCTCCCCAAGCTTTTCTCACACTGTTTCACAAAGGCATTTGTTGTGGATGTGAAGATGTGTTGCCCACATCCTCCCTCAGGACTGAGGGATTTATTCCTCTAGCTGCTGGAACTGCTAGTGGCTCTCAGACCTCAGCTTTCAACCCATGCTTTGTTTTTTTCATTTAAAATATTTGTTGAATTATATCATTCATACATGAACACATAAATAATAAGTATATAGTAAAAGTTTTGAACTTACAAAACAAACATGCATATCATCATACAGGGCTCCCATACATCACCCCACTACAAACATCTCACATTGTTGTGAATCATTTGTTACAAATTATGAAAGTTAATATTAATACTAATTATAGTCCACATCTTACATTTGGTGTATTTTCCCCCAACTCACCCTATTATTAACAGCCTGTATTAGTATTGTATATTTGATACAGCTCAAGAGAGAATATTCTTATATTTGTTCTCTTAACCACAGTCCATTTTCTACCCCTGGATTCCCTATGTTATACAATCCCATGCTTTGTACAATCCATTCATAGTGTGTACTCAGTGGCTTTCATTTTCATCACAGAATTGTGCTGTCATCACCTCAATTTTAGAACAATTTCATTATTCCAAAAGGAAAAATCCTATACCCCTTATAATTCCCTATTTTTGACCCTTAGCATTGATATATCTTCTTTGCCATTGCTGCAAAAATATTACAATATTGTTAACTATTGTCCATAAGTTTCAATAATTGTAATTTTCCCATGTCTAACCATATTCTTAACACTTTTATGGAAGTTTGAAATGATTTTATGAGTCTCAAAAAGAGGAAGATTATGTTTGTGGGCCAGGCCACTCCTATGGGTATGAGAACCTTTTTCAATTGGATTACCTCAGTGAGGCATGATTCAGGTTGAGTCTCTCCCTCATGATAGGTCTGATAAAAACCGAAACACATGGGGAAAGTAAGCTCCACTATATTTGATGCTGAAATGAAATGAAATTTCATTCTGTCATGTGACAGAAAGGAGAGGCTCAAGGAGCTGAGGCCTGTGGAGAGATGAGCCATCTGCCTGATAGCTTGCAGCTGAAATAGGGAAGAAAGCAGAAAGCAGAGCAGCCCATCCTGAGAGAAAAGGCCCTGTAAGAGAAAAATCTTACACCTGTTATCTTCAGCTGAATCCTAGGAAACAGTACAGCCTGGTGAGGAAGTCAGAGACCAGACAGAGATCACCTGCCATCTTGCTTCTACACATGGCAGCTAACTTGGGTGAGAAAATACTCTTATGGTGCCTTCCGTTGGAATCCCAGTGTAGATGGGAGTTGTATTACCTCAAAAGAAACAAATTTATCTTAATGTTTCACCCATACCTCTAAGGAAGAAAGGTAGCATCAGTGGCTGTGTAGAGCATGAACTGATTTTAAATGCTGAAATCACTCACTAATCTTCAGTTTCTTCCTCTGCTCATTCCTGATTCTTTATCTGCCCCTCACCAGATCTGATCCCAAGGTAGCATCTCATGCATGCTACTCTCACCTCAGTGTCACCTACCTGAAGAATCCTGCCTGCCAGGATAGCCATTCACTCCATCAGATAGCTTCACAGCCCCCAGAAAAATGATATAATATCTCAAAGTGGTGAGAACTGTGTACCAAGTTTCCAAAATGACAATGAGCCCATCAGGCATATCACCCTACAAAATATTAATACCTTTGTGAATGATTATATAAACTTTGTTATTTAGGTCAAGTGATAATTAAAGACTCATAGAGTACTTTTCTAGTGTATTCTGAAACTTAATAGGCTGTATGAAAGTCAAGTCTACAAAAAGATATCACGCTACCCATTTTCATTTGTCTATTTCTTTCCTACCTTATTTATTGATAAATAACTGGTCATGAACATAGCTGATAAAATCCCAATCACAGAGAAGTCTTTGGCTTTGGCCAAAGGTGAATTTGGATGAGAATAGAGCATGTGTGTTCTCTCTATATATATGTTGGCATCCAGACTGAACCATTTAACTAAGGGTCTGGTGGAGCTGGGAAGTAAAGTGGGGAAGAGTTAGAATCAAACCAGGTAAGGAGATACCATAACACAAATCAGAGACTTAAAGGTGGAATTGCCTAAACATTAGGAAATTGAATTGCTGGGAGGGATGAACTGAAAGGTGGATAATTCCCTTTCATCTATTTCAATTATGTTTTGGGGGAACAATCTGTAATTGTTAAAAGACATGAACAAAAGGACACACAAATAAATTTTAACCTCTTTAATCTTTTAACTGAGGCCAGTGTCCTTGTGCTTCTTGTTCTATCAGCTAATAATCTGTAGCCTGAGACCACAATAAAGCAATTGCTTGTTAGTATTTTAATGTTAGGTCACTGAGCCTGTTAGAGAAACAAGTTGGGGGAGGGGGTGATTGTACACCACAGGAAAAAGGGTTCATTGGTGTAGATTTTGGTTCCTATGGCAGACCACTCACATACAAAGCTTACCGTATCTTTGAAGGATGAGGTAAATTTATCCTTAGGACCTATACAAACATGAACTTTTCAGATAACTGAGCAAAGTTTGGGCCAAACAAATGTGCCATAAAATGCCTGGTTTATAATTGTTAAGTGCTTCTAGCAATGTCCAGCTCTGCTGTGCTGTTTCCAACTTCTGGAAAGGCCAAAAAAGAAACTGACTTAAACAATGGGCAAAAGCACATTAGTGAATGAGGAGAGTGAGTGCAAAGAAGTTATGAGGTATGTACCAGAAGGAATGGAACCTATATTTTAATGAAATCATGGCTTTTTTACTTTCACTTAATAATGTTTTCTTCCACATGTTCTAACTCATATGTTGGTAGAAGTTCAAGAATTGCTTAAAATTTAATTGTATACAACATGATTTTGTCAGAATCTCTCAGTACAAAATATGCTCTCCATTTGAAGACTTAAATATTGTTTTATATCACCTTTAGTGTATATTTTGAACCTAGAAAAGCAGGTATTTGGTATGCTTCTCAATGAAGTGACAATATTTAGAAATATAGCAGAGTCCATAGAGATGACCTAATCTATTCCCCTTCATTTATACAAAGGACACTCAGGTCAAAAATGTTTGAAATCCCACCTAAAGTCACATAATGAGAAGCAGTACTTAAGTTAGGAATCAATTAGACTAATTATGAACCAAGATTTTTCTCAAATCAACCTTCCATGTCTAACTTACAAGAAAATGGTAGTTAATGCATTTGGAGAATTGAAATTATGATTAAATCTGTTGTTTGCTCTTTTTCCTCCCTAAAACATATCTTTTTTGTTTGAGAAGAATAGCATATCCAAATAGCATTAACATTCAAAATAGTTAACTATGAATCAAATAAACAATTTCTCTATTAATACTTTTGTCGGGCCTGGCTAGATAGCTCAGTGGATAAAGAGCTCGCTGGGAAACCACATGGGAGGCCCTGGGTTCGGTTCCTGGGGACCTCTCCTAGAGGGCAGACCGCCTTGAGAATGGCAAGCCGCCATGGGCGGGCCGGAGCCGCCGTGGGCAGGGCAAAAAGCTGCCACGGACAGGCAAAAGCCGCCACGGGCAGGGCAGGTCGCCTGCAAATCAAGCGCAGCCAGCCACCCGCGAACTGAAAAGCCGGCCGTGATGGAAGCAGAGACCGCCCACAAGCGGGGAAAGCCGCGCCTGCTCAGTGACCAAGTCTCGGCGCGTCGCCGCAATGGGAGGGAAGGGGAGATATGTAATAAAATAAATAAATCTTTAAAAAAAAAAATACTTTTGTCCTTGTTCAGTCAATATATATATTACACACATGGATAAATAATTTGAATAATCTATAATAAATTCTTAAGGCCTGACAATTTATCTGTCACTAAGCAAATGTTTATCCTTCATTATTGCTGCTTCTGGTTGTTTAGTACAACAGTGTACAGCATATTATTGTAATTAGTCTGAGCAGATAAGAGAAATATTGGGGGGAAAAGACATTTCCTAATGACAGTAAAATGATTTTTTAAAAATCAGTATCTCAATATCTTTATTTTATTTTATGACATCTCTAAAAATAATGTAGGCATAACTATAATTGAAGGAGTCCTCATTATATTGTCTCCTTTTCATTTTATAAAAGAAAATATTCATATTTAGTAAGATAATTTTTAATGATTTAAAGCCAAGAGTAAATGCATTCTTGGTATCTTCTTAACTGATTAAGGAGATAGAGCATTTGTACATTTTCTAAATATTCACTTTTAATATTAGGAAATTTTATTTTTGATGCAGGTATTTACATTTTATTAATGATTTTGACATTTGAAACACAAGAGAGAGCATGCAATCCAGATTTTCCTGAAGATTTCCCTATAGCACAAAATTTAAGAGATATACGGGTTTCTAAAAATACATTAAATTCCCTTTTATTAACATATATGAGTATAACTTAACAGTAAATGTTGATAAAATGACAGAAACATCCAGTCTTAGAAAACTACATCTCCAATTGACTCAGGCATTAAAATCAGAAGAAGCACATGTGAAGAGGTGAGGTGACATAACCACTCGCATAAATGGCCCGGGTTATATTCCTTGTGATATAACTGACTCACAATTTATCAGTTCAGAGGTGTATTCTATGTATTCCCACCCTTTCCATATGCACACATCAAAATCAGGTGTCAGATATATTTTACACTTATTTCCAAGTGGCCGCCAATAAAGATTCCTGGCATTTGGGGAGAGAGTGATTTGCCACAACCAGAGTTGAGAATGAGCAACAGGAAAACAAAGCAGCCTTCCACTACTATCCATTCTTATCTCAGAGTATGATATGTGACATATATTGTTTCACTATCTTCCTGTTCAACTATTGCAAAAATCCCTACTTCTGCCTTCTTAAAATAATCAGGACAATCTAAAGTACAATGGAGAAATTTGGAAACACAAGAACTGGACCGATTTTTAGCAGTATTTGGACACTTCAGCCCAAGATTCCTAAATATACAATATACCACGGCATTAAAATAAGATGGAGAAGTATTTACACTTGTAGATTCCCAGAGTCCAGCTCTGCAGAAACTGTTATGTAAGCCATTCGAATCTCTCCATGTTAAGTCAGGCTGGTTGACTTTGAAGCTCAGTCCTGTTTTGAAAACTCAATGCTGTAGATAATAACTTACCTTGGGAGGTGATGTTCATGAGACTTTTCTATAGATAGACTTTTATTCTATTTTGTGTAGCCAAGAATAGATAAAAATAGGCTCAGATTTTAAACTCTGGAATTGAAGGAAATGTTTTCATTTGCTTCAATTTATCAGTGTATATCAGTGCATTTTTAAGGAATTTCTCTACAGAAATAATCATTTAAAATATATCTTGGTTAAGATATTTTATCTTTTCCAGAACTTCTAGTAATCATCCTAGATAAGTATGATTAGGAAGAAGTTAGAGTCATACATGTGTGGGGCTTGGTGGGTATAAATTTCACAGTGACTTGGAAGATCAGTGAGTGATTTTAGCATTTAAAATCAGTTTAGTAGGAGAGTTGCCAAGATGGCACTGGTTTAGGCAGGCACTCGCCATCTCTCAGGCGGAGGATGGCTGATTGGAGACAGGATCCTGCCCGGGTGGTCTTTTCTGGGAGCTGTGGAGTGAGAGTCTTGGGTGCATTAATCTGGATGGAGCTGGACTGTGAAGTGGACAGCTCAATATAAAAGAGTGAGTTGTTTTTTCCCCAGCTGGAAATGCAGGCAGCTAAACCTTACATTTGGGGTGGGGGGCTGGGCAGGCCCGAGTCCCACTGGCGGTCCAGTGAGGGGGAGCACTCTCTGAGAGTGGGAAGGTTCTGGCTAAGGGTAGAGAGGGGCTTCCTTTCTGTGGGTTTGGTCACCAGGACCCCCTAGCAGTTTTCAGGAGCGAATTAGCCGGCTGGAAGTGGTGCCAGGCTGAGGGGAGATGTGAATCTGATATGCACGGCTGATTTATCTAACCACCATGGGACACAAAGGCTAGGCTTGGGAAGGGGCGGGGCCAGCAGTTTTACAGTTCCACGCTGAGTAACAGGCAGTGGGAAGTAGTTGATAAGTTTCCACAAGCCTATTTGGGGGGGGGGGTCCCTCACAGTAGGGGTGGTCCAGAAGAGAGGTTCTTTTAGGATGCTTATTTCATCAAAAACAAAAGAGAGAGAAAAGTTTTGACTTAGTTTAATCGCTAAATTCTACCTCAAAGCCTGCAGAGAGAAGGCTGAAGGGTAATTGATTAATGAACGCTGCCTGAGAGGCTCCACAAGGGCCCAAGAAGGAATGTTATTCTTCCTTAGCTTTGTTTGACTGTAGGCGTGTGTGTTTGTTTGGTTCTTTGTTTCTTGCTTTTCTTCCCTCTCCCCTCTCCCCCCCTTT
>PVKH010022255.1:0-14135 GCA_004027955.1 Chaetophractus vellerosus
TTCTCAGAAATACTTGGTTTTTGCTACATGGACCTCTGCAAAGGGCTGCTTACATGTTTTTACTTGTTCGCTGGCTTCCCCAGAGAAAGTGATCCAAGAAAGAGACCACAGAGGAGGTCACAGTCCTTTTTATGGCCAAGTCCAAAGTGACACATCATAACTTCTACCATATTGTCTTTGTTAGAAGAAAATCCTTAAATCCAGCCTACATTTGTGAATTGGGGGATAAAGTACTACTTCTTGAAAGGAGAAATCTCAGATTGGGGGGACAAATTTTAAAGCCATCAAAAGTGCAGATATAGGTGTGGAGATTTGGTTGGGAGAGATAAAGAAGTTCCTACCTGATTGCTAATTTGTCAGATTTCCTGGTGCAATGCAAGAAATAATCCAAACTAGCTAGGAATCTTGTCTCTTCTAGGTTTTCATCTCCTTTTGAGATATCCCTTGCCACAGTGGATAGCACCCCAGAATGTTGTACTGATGGAAGTGAAAGGGCCAGAAAAGCAAGAGCAGTGGGTGGTATAAAGAGTTGGCTAGTGCAACTCTAGCCATCTCCTATCTATGAAAGCCATTATGTGCCACTGCAAATAAAAACACAATAAAAATATCTCTGCAGTGAAAGGATGGAGTGTGTTTGGGAAGGAGGAGGGAGTGTCCAAAATCTTCTTAGAGGATATTATTTTTGAGTTAGTCTTGAAAGTGAACATGGAACAAGAATTATCTATGAACAAGACAAGAGAAGGGCATTCAGTCAGAAGGAACAGCAGGACGAGATATGAAGGAAAGTGACACAACTGCAAATGGTATAGTGGGCATCATAGAACTTCACATTAAACAATATTGGGTTCCAATAACCACTACTTTCAGGATACAGCTGAAGGGAAGGAGAAGAAGGAGAGACACTTATTTCGGCTATCTGTGTATGGAGAGAGGAATTAATCTTACTTATTCCAATGGTTCCTTCTTTAGGGAAGTCCATCCAAGTGGTTGTCTATAAGATACATATTCAGGATGATGTGTTCTTGTTGTTGTTGCTGTTTTGGGGGAAGAAATGCACTTGTCATTATTTGAGACTTGTTTCTTAAACTCTTGGATAGCTTTTACTTCTGTCTGCTTTGGATGTATGTACCACATGTAGGTAAACTAAATACTTTACCTTCCCTGAAATTTTTGTTTTGCTGATAATGACTAACACAGATATTTAAGTAAAATGTATCCAGGAATAAATTTGCTACCTATGATTAATGTCAATAGATGTATTATGAGCCAAATCAATGAAGTCATGATATATACAGACTTTAAGGTATGTAGGGAATGTTCCTGATTGAATTTTTCCTAAGGCTATCTTTCAAAGCCACCAACCATCATGCCCACCAAAGAATGAAACTATTAAAACATTTCAATTCAATGAAACAGCCTCATAGCAGATTTACTGTGATATCTTCATTTCTTTTGTACTAAGTCATTTTATTATAAAATTAGAATAATTTATTTAAAATATCTTTAGTCTAATATGAAAACTTGAAGTAGGTAACCTCCTGTTTTTCTTGAAATCCTCTTCCTTCTGACTGAAGTTCCATTTTTATGTTTTTCTCAAATAAACAGCAATGTCCCTTAGATCAGGGGTCAGCAAATAATGGCCCATTGGCCAAATCCAGGCCACTGCCTGTTTTGGGGGCTTGTGAACTATATATGGTTTTTCCATTTTTTAAATAGTTGAAAAAACATCAAAAGAAGAGTAATACATGTGACACATGAAAATTAAATGAAATTCAAATTTTAGGGTCTTAAATGAGGTTTTATTGGAGCACAGTCACACTCACCCATTTGTATTCTGTGTATGATTGCTTTTATACCACAATGGGAGAGTTGAATAGTCGCAACAGGGACCAAATGGCCCACAACCACTAAAATATTTACCATCTGGCCCAGTGCAGAAAAAGTTTGTTGACCCTGCCTTAGACAATAGATTAAAGATCATCTTTCACAGTCTTGCATTGTATTACTACTAACACTTAATATTTTTAGCTATTTGAGTTAAGTGTTCAATATGTTTCCCTTCTCCCTACCTTCAGAGAAGGGAGAACTCTGGAAATACAAGTGAAACCTCTTGGCTTAAACCTTTAAATACTTAAAGGGATGTCAGCCACTGGGGTTGAAAGAAAAAGATTTCATCTAGGCCTATAGAGAGTGATTCTGATGATTATAGCACCAGTGTTGGAAACGTGCATGTACAAAATGCCAAGAGGCCACTCCTCCACATATTTGAATAAATGTAGAGGGTTACAGTGTGCTGCATCGTTATGTAGTCTGAAATCCTATAGTGCAGTATATGAGGTATAATATGAATTGTTTTGGCATCACTGGCCTCATTGAAAGCCTCCATGCATTTACACATCTGTGTCTGCAACAAGAAAGGATAATTGTTCAGCTCTGCTATTGCTGTTTATGAATCAGAAGAACAAAAAGGCAACAGAATAAACAAAATGTCATGTTCATACAAATCTTGATTAGGGTAAAATCATCTGGCTGGCATTGCCTGTGTACAATATCTCCAATAAGGCTGCCAGCTTGTGGAAGGAGCCTCCAGAGGTCCCCTGTCTTGGGTCTGCAAAGCTTGCAAAAGCTTACTTGAGGGCTTGCACAAAAGTAGATCTACACAAAACATGCAAGATCTAGTCTCTGAGTCTTTGCTCTTAATCAACTGTCTTCAAGAATCCCTGCAGTCTTAAGGAAGTTTCAAAGTATCTGTAGCATCTAGGACAGAGTGCTTATAAAAATGAGTTTGTATCATAGAACAGAGTTTGTCAGTCTTAGCAGTACTGGCATTTTGGGCTAGATAAATTTCTGTCCTGTGTACTGAAGGATATTTAGCAGCAGTCCTGGTCTCTTCCCACTAGATGCTAGTAGCAACCTCTCAGTTGAGACAAACTAAGATCTCCAGGCATTGTCGAATGTACCCAATGGGGCAAAACCACCCCCAGTTGGAAATCACTGTTTTAGAGGAGTATGAAAATATTCTATAGTTCACACTGTAATCCAAGGAGTTCTGAGAGCAGAATTAGAATTAAAAAGACTCAGAATCTGTGTTTTAGAGACATAAATAATTATTTAAAAAGTGAAAAATGTGGGGCCGGCTGTAGCCCCGTGGATAGGGCACCGGTACACCACATGGGAGGCCCCGGGTTCGGTTCCCGGGGACCTCTCCGAGTGGGCAGACCACCTTGAGGGGGCAAGCCGCCGTGGGTGGGGCAAAGCCACTGTGGGCAGGGCAAAAAGTTGCCACGGGCAGGGCAAGTTGCCCGCGAACGGAGCCGAGCTGCCCGCAAAAATGGAGCTGAGCCACCCACGAAATGGAACAGAGCCGCCTGCGTGGTGGGCCAACTCGGCGCGTCGTCGTAATGGGGGAGACAAAAAGCAGACATAGAAGAACACAAAAATGAACACAGCAAGAGCAAGCAGAAAGGGGGGGATATGTAACAAAAAAAAATAAAAAAAAAAGTGAAAAATGTGATCACGCATCCAGGTTTTCAAAATAGTCTTAAGTTTACTACATGGGAGATAACATCCAAGTACCTGGGGGAATCTTTCTGTTTTAATGCTTCACACACTCTGTAGACGTACAGGCTGGACCTCCACCTTGGTGTCTTTACCCCCAGGACCCTCCTTCCATTCATCCATCCAGTAGATGCTTTTTGAGCACCTTCTGTGTGCTCAGGAAGGCTCTCTATTAGGCAATGGAGTACAGAGCTCACAGCATTTCCTTCTCAAAACACAGCCCTGGTCTCTGCTTAAAACCTTGCAGGCTAGAAAATAAAGTTAAATTCAAAATAAAGTGGAGCATTTACAGTGTTCTTTGTCATATATTCCCAACATCCATTGCATTTCCAATGATTAACCTAAGTCAGACCTTCTCAATTCTGGCTATATATTATAATCTTGGGGGGGGGGGGGGATTTTAAAATGCCAACACCTAAGCTATATCCCAAACTGGTTAAATCAGAATTTCTGTTGATGGGGCACCAGTATTTTACCAAAGCTCTCTGGAGGATTCTAATATGCAAACAAGATTCAGCCCTACTGATCTAAGTCAAGTACAGTGATGCATTTCTTTTGCCAACCACTGGCTTAGAAATAGGCACATACCAGGGTCGTTCTGATGCTGTATGAGAAGCCTGTATATGTGGGAACATGATTCTGGGCAAATTTTCTTCACTTCTAAAGTGTAGTCATGGGGAATATGATCTTTTTATTCCTGGATGTTGTTAGATCTGGATAGCTCAACTGGAGCTGCTGCAGCCCTTTTGTTTCCAGCCTAAGGATGAAACTGACACATAGAAGAGCAAAGAGACAAGAGCCTTCATCGAGCAGAAGCTGTTTCAGTTTCCCAGCTGCTAAAACAAATACCATACAATTGATTGGCTTAACAGCAGGAATTTATTGGCTCAAGATTTCAGAGGCTAGAAGGCTTGCCTCTTCCCAGGTGGGTATCTTCTGGCTGGCTGCTGATCCTTGGTCCTTGGCTTTTCCATCACATGGCAGTGCACATGAGACATGCCTTTCCTTCCTCTTCAAGCTTCTGGCTGCTCCCCATGGCTTCTCTCTTTTTGTGTCCAATTTCCTTTGCTTGTAAGAACTTCTGCCATATTGGATTAAGCCACCCTCATTCCTTTTGGGCACACCTTAACATATGACTTCTTCAAAGGTCCTGTTTACAAGTGGGTTCACACCCAGAGGAACAAGGATTGGGACCTGAACATGCCTTTTGTGGGCAGCATGATTAAATCCCTAACAGATGCCTTAGTTTAGTAAATGTAAATGTGCCTGGAGCCTGACTCCTCTGAACTTCTTGTTTCATGAGATGATAAACTACTTTTTCAATTTTTTAAATCAAGTTTGAGTTGTCTGTTACTTGTAGCCAAAAGTATTCTAATTAATAAAGCATTCAAAGATCTGCTCAAGCCTCTCTGCCCGATGCTCTAGAACCAAGTTGTCCACTCAGACCCATACGAATGCCACAGCACTCCCATACTTAATTCATAGCACTCTTGACTGTTGCGTCCTCTGGTGATATCTATGAAATTTTACTAGTATTTCACTGCCAGTGGCATATCATTTTTTATTCACTTCTAGTATTGCAGCATAATCTTACCTATTAGGGTAGACTAAGCTCTGGTAAGTAGACCCAAAACATATAACGGCTAAACTGTATAGAAATTTATTTCTTGTTCACTTAATAGTCCAAAGAGGTTCCTTTTTTTTACCAAAGCAATCAATTTATTAATCTTATGATGCCAATCTTTTTCATTTGATACAGATTATAATTGATTATGTTCTATTTATTTTTATTTAATTTTTGAATAGGCGATATATGCAGATGGCACAAACCAGCAAGTATAAAATCTTATACAGAGATGTTCCCCTCCCCTCAAACTTGTCCCTCATCTGCCCATAAATACTCCCTAATTTGAATGTTTTAACATGATTGAAATATATCTTTCAAACCAATATTTTTCCTCCCCTAGGTTTAGTTTTAATTTAATTTCATTCCACAGATTTGAAAAAAAAAAAGCAAACTATTTTCTCATATTGTCTTTTGAGGTGATCATTGATTTAAAAAATAAAAAGTGTATGTTACATAACTGAGCCTGTGTTGCCATCTATCTCTGAAATTCTTGTCTCTGGTGTTTTTACAAGCTGGGGTCTGATATGAAGTTTTGGGTCTTAAAATCCCAGGAAAGATTTGTTGAGTGTCCATTTGGACTTTAAAGTACACATAATCAATGATAAATACCATGTAAAAACTCTTCCACTGTGGCGATCAAATGTTAAAAGCCCTAAGGATAGCTTCTGGCCTGTCATACCCTCGGCCGCCTCAGGGCCGTGAACTGCCAGCAGGAGTGTGTCATAGAGGTTCCTTTGATGTGATGAATCAGGAACCCAATCAGGAGTTCCAGCTTGGGACTCCTCTGTTTCTAGGGTCTTGATATTTTTACTTGCATCTAGCCTGAAGAAAGATAAAAGAGAAAGAACGCACAGCGAAAAGAATCAATTCTGAAAGGCCTTGGCTCAGAAATAGCACATATCTCTTCTGCTCATATTCCATTGACAAAAATTAGTTTCATGGCCACCTATAACTGTAATGGAAGTTGCAAATGTGGCCTTGCTATGTGCCAGGAAAGAAAGGAAATGGATTTTTTGATGAACAGCTGGTGGTCTCTGCCACATAAAGCTGTGTCAAATCTCAACGTTCTAATCACGGCGCTAGAAAGGAACTCTCTGTTTATGGCCCTGTGCTTTTTGGGTGGTAGCATTTAGCTGTGCTGTTTGTCTGATAGTTTTCACAAACTGGAATCATGAATGATCTTCCCACCTGGTTAGCTTTTCCCTTCAAATAGATTGTAAGCTATTTGAGAAGAGGATCTGTTTTTATGGTCTCCTTGCCAGTCCAGGACCACTAGTTTGAAACATTTATCCTGGAGCAATTGTTCTCAAACTTGAGGTGCCTGGGAATCCCCTGGAGGCCTTGTTACAGCACAGATTGCTGAAACCCACTCATCATCTGGGGGTGGGGGGAGGATAGAGCTTGAAAATTTGCATTTCTAATAAGTTCCCAGGTGACGCTGGTAATATTGGAAAATCATTGCCCTAGACTGTATCAATACTGAATTGATTTTGCAATTAACAAAACGGAATATGCTTCTGAATTTTTAGTGGTGGGAGGGAGTCACAGACGTTATCTTCAAATCTTTTTTTAGTCTGTAACAATTCTCTTTATGTGCTTCTTTGCACCTGTTCCTGTCCCATCTACTTGGAGCAGAACAATCTGAGCAGATAAATTTTGGGGCTGTTAAAAAAAAAAAAAAATCAATCAGCGTTCTCCAGAGAAACTGAGCCAATTGTGTGTGTGTGTGTGAGTGTGTGTGTGAAAAGAGATTTATTTTAAGGAATTTGCTCATGTGATTGTGGAGACTGACAAGTCCAAAAATCACAGAGCAGGCCAGCAGGCTGGAAACTCAGGCAGGATTTTATGCTGCAGCCTTGATGCAGAATTTCTTCTTCAGAAAACCTCAGGTTTTGCCCTTAAGGTCTTTAACTGATTGGATGAGGCCCACCCACATTTTCAAGGGTAATCCCCTTTACTTGAAATTAGTTGGTTGTAGATGGTTAACATCTACAAAATACATTCACAGCAACACCTAGATTAGGGTTCAATTAAACAGCTGGGTGCTATAGCCAAGAGAAGTTGACACATTACACACATGGTTTAAAAAAAAAAAAAAGAAGAAGAAGAAGAAAAAAATATATAGGAGCAGAAAATAAAAAATAAATCTTTAAAAAAAAAAAAGAAACCACACTGCATCACTGCATGCATAATTTTCTCTTTAATATAATAAAGATATTTTTGCTATGACAAAACTTTTCTGAATTATAACAAATTAACTCTTACTACAAATTGTCTAGAAGAAACTGAACTATATAATTAAAGATTTGTGAGTCAGAATGAATAACTGTGTCCCAGGAAACTGAGAGAAGCCTGTTCATTGGAATCATGTAGAATTGTACCAAACCCTGGTTTATTTAGAAGAAAGGGGTCCAACATAGCTTTGATAGGAAGGAGACAATGACAAGACACACTAGTGCTACCATACCTCTCTAATGCCAGCGCCACCTCTAGCTTGCCCAGCTCCAGCCGATGGAGTAGGGGCAAGGGGGTAGGTAAGGAAGGAAGTTTCTACACCGTGGCTCGTACAAAGCATGCTGTCCACACATCTACCAGTAGTAAAGCACCCCGGGAGAAAATGGCTGCTCCCAAGAGTGCACTCTCTGCTGGACGGGTGAGGCAATTTCATTGTTACAGGCTGGTACTGTGGCATTCCCTGAAAAAAAAATGTTATCAGAAGGCCACTGTCTGCTCGTCATAAAAGTGCCTGGACAGAATGTATTAACATTACTGTTTTCATAACTTGTTGAGCTGCCTTTTTCTGTTATTTTATTTTTTGAATTTGAAATAAAGCTATATAAAAATAATAAATAAATAAATAAATAAATAAATAAATAAATAAATAAATAAATAAAAGAAGGCCGCTGAAGTTCTGATCCACAAACTTCCCTTCTACCATCTGGTGCAAGAAATTGCTCAGGAATTGAAAACCGATCTGTGCTTCTAGCTATTTATGCTTTGTAGTATATCACCAGAATGAATCACTGGATAATAAGAACTTTTGCTTTTAACACCTTTGGAATAGGAGGCAAACAAGGTCTATCTGATTGGCCTCTTTGAAAACACCACCTGTGTGCTATCCATGTCAGACGTGTAACAATTATGCCAAAAGGCAGCCAGCTCACATGCTGTATACGTGGAGAATATGCTTAAGTAATGGGAAACATTTTATTGTCAAAAATTTTTGTCCTTCTTTCTGTTTTTGGTAGTTCTGAACATTAGATATCTTTTTCTCATGGGGTCAAAAAGTACCTAAGTATATGATTGCAAATGAAAAAGGAGGGGACAGGTATTGGTAGTTTTTCCCGTTCATTTGTGTGTGACTTTTTAATATGAAGGGATATAAAGCATTAATGCAAGTCAACATGTTTCAGTGAAAAAATTGCAATAGGTTGATTTCATAACAATTATTAATGAACTTGTTCAATTTTTCTGGACAATGCCGGCATATGGATTTTTTAAAAACAAGTAAATTTATTTTTGGCAACTAAATGGTGTTTGTAACATTTTTTTTCTCATATAGTAGATTCCATCCATTCACTATACTTTTCTAACTGAGTTGTCCTACATGCAAGTACATGTTTTTAATGTTGCTTGTCTTCTGTAAGTTTGCTATTAAAATACACTAACCTAAAAACAAAACAAAACAAAAAAGAGCCACGATAATGCTAATCTGACCTCTATCTAGAATTTGGGTGACACTTCACTCTAAGCCAGTGGGTTTACCAAGTCTCAATCTATATCTGCATATGACATTTACAAGATTCGCCAAAATTGAAAGGATCTCCAAGCAAGTGATTATGGAGGAGGGGAAATGAAGCCCCTTTCCCTACAAGTGAATCCGTTTTAGCATTAGGGGCAGAAAAACCATACTTGCTTAAAACTGGAGACAAGTCCAAGGCAGACTCCATGTTAAAGTGGACTGAAGCATCCACTAAAATCTGGTGTAACTAGAAAGGTCTACTTACTTTAGATTAAAAAAAATAACTGTGCATCTAAGAAGCTCCATTTAACATTAACATGTTTCACCTAAGGCGGTAGAACTTTAAGTCAGAGTATGAGATAGAATGGTTGGCCTCAGGGGGTAAGGCCTGAAGGCAAAGCTTTCCCAGCAGGCACTCTTGGTAAAGGAAGTCGGGTGAGACAAATTTCTAGCGGGTGGAGCCACGGGCAGCACAAGCACAGTGAGCGCTGGACAGGCAGGAGGCGCAGACAGCCCTGTACAGTCATCTACGAGGGATATTGTTGAGAGCGGAAGGGGGACTACTGATAACCACACCAGGACAATGGGCAGAAACTGGGGCTGTGTGCTGGTTTGGAGCTGTACTTACTCCCAAAAAAACATGTCCTTAACCTTAATCCATTCCTGTGGGTGTGAACCATTGTAAGCAGGACCTGTTGATGAGGTGCTTCAGTTAAGGTGGTCTTAATCCTATCAGTGGAGTCCTTTATAAGTGCAGTGACATTCAGACAGAGACACAGAAAGCTACGGGAAGCAAGAGTCTGCACGGCAACGGGGACCGGAAGAGCAGGAAGGGACGAGGAGAGGCCACTACATGCCTCGCCAGGTGACAGATGAATAAGGGTCGCCAGCTCCAGGACACCACAGTGTTCGAGGGAAAGCACCACCTTGAGGAGGCATTGGTTTGGACATTTTCGCGGCCTTAAACCCGTGATCGCATCAGTTCCCATTGTTTAACGCAATCCATTTCATGATATTTGCTTAAGCAGCCTGGAAATTCAAACAGACTGTCTTGGGTGTATGTTTACCTGACTGACAGGTGAAGGGCCCCCAGTGTGCTTTGGGAGAGTATGATAGTTGAAAGAACAAGAAGACGAACTTGAGTTTGTTTGAGAAGAGAGCAGATGATGCAGGGCAGAGCTCACAGGCAATACCAGCAGACAACACCTGGTCAGTGCAGCTTTCTCTGGCATCTGTCCTGCTGGGCATATATTTTATATAGTGCCCATTAGTAAGTCTGAGATTTTTATAAAGAATTCAAAATATCCAAAACAGAAATGAACCCCCAATGCTGTCAATATTTCCTTAAATGCTTTAGAAAAGAAATTTGTACTTTGGTGCTAAAGATTGCTTCCTGCTCTGTCTAGAGCCGGTCCCTGATTGACAAGAAAGTGAGGTTCTGAGACAAGGAGTCTTTTTCTGTAGTTCAGAGACTCCATGCTCCAGTTACCTTAAGGCAATAAGATCTTATGACTTGAAAAGCTTGCAAATTACACTTCTCATTTTAGATAGCATTATAGTCTGCTGCTTTTAAACCTCAGCTGAGCCAGACCTGAGTTTGAATCCCAACCCTCCCCACACGAGCTATTTAACCCTGGGCAAGATTCTTAACCCTTTAATCCTCAATATCTCAAGCAGCTAAAAGAATTCTTTCTTTTGAAAGAATTAAATGAGATAATATAAGACAAATTCTTGCAAAACCAAGCACTTATAAGTTTATTATAATAATAATGTTAAAATAAGACCTTACTAGTTCAAGTATTATATCAAAAATATATTTTTTAGCATGAAAAAATTGCTTTTGTATAACTTCTAATAAAAAATATAGCCACTAATTGTCTTTGCATTCAAGGTGGTGGACTACATACTTCTCTTCTGCCTTATTGCTGAATCTCCAGGACTAATACTGTGCTCAGAACATGTATGCTTAATTATTATTGAATGAATCAATGAATGGCCCAAGCTCAAAGAAACATGCTCAAATTTTATAACTATGTAGGCGGTTCATGTTACAAACTATTGATCAACAAGTAAAGCCTGATAAAATAAGATAGATAATCTGGTATTTGTAAACTATCACATTTCCCCCAAAAAGCATTTGATAAATAGATTTAATTTAGAAATAGGTAGATGATCAATAGGTAATCAATACTTTGTGACTTTAAATCAGGGCACCAGGGCCTGTTTCCACTTTTAATCTTCATCTTGTCGCAATGTGGAGGGCTCCAATTAACTTCAAAGACCATCCCATGTGTAGAAAAACTGATGAAGTGGAACAAAATCTCACTCTATGTTTGAAGTTTGTAGGAATGTTAATGAGAAGAGATCATGATTATCACTATAAAAGAAAGTTAAATATCTAGTTCCAGTCATTTATATATTTTTTCCATTACCTGTCACAGACAAATGTGCCCAAGATATGCAAGGCCAAACAAATACAACTCAGTAAGATATCTTCTAGATTTATTTACAATGAAAAACACACATGTTTGATAACCATTCTTTAATTAAGGAAGTTGTTAGTAACTTCCCCCTTTGTTCCACATTCAAAACACATTTGTTTTCCATTATGAAATAGTTTGTAAAAAGCACTGAACCAGAAATGTAACTGAAAGCAAATTGTACTTTTACCTTAGCCCAGCACTGCTTGATAAAGTATGCTTCATGACAAATTTTACCTATTATTTCCAGATAGTATAGAAAAGTGGTCCCTTTTCCAGTTTCCTCTAAGGAAGGAAGATCTGCCTTCTGTGAAGGAGAGTACAGAGAGTAATATAATATCTGTTAGCCTCTGCGATAAATTGAGAAGACTGATATCAGCAAACATATCTTTAAGTAGAAAATAACAGTAGGGAAGAAATATATATATCAGACATATCTTTTGACCTCAGATTTTATTGCACCGTTTTGAAGCTGCTAATAGCATAGAACACAGACTGATCACGTTTTTCAGCAAAAGCAAGATGGATATGAATAATGACATGGGTAAAACAGTTTCACTTTTCAAAATGGGTTTTTAATCTGTGGACTCAGAGACAATTCATAGAGGACACATCAATGTGCCTCAGCATCATGGGCATGGGGAAGGCAAATGGGGCACAGCGATGCTGGTGCACTGGAAAGAAACCTGAACTGGGATGAAGGCAGGTGGACCTGAGGTCAACTCTAGGCTACTCACTTACCACTCTGTACTCCTGGACAGGCTACTTACCTTCCCTGGGTCTTAGTTTTCTTAATAAAAATGACAGTTACACAGAACTGTTGTAAGAGAACAGATAGTGTAAGCGAAAGTTCATTGGAAACAGCATGAATATTATTTTGACCAAGAAACTTTGCCTTTGCCATGAGGAGCAACATAGGAACTCATGCCCTCAGAAAAGGAAGTTTATGTGAGTATTTTCATAGATGTGAAAGTTTAGCCTAGAGAGATAAGTCTTGCCATTAAAGAATAGAGTATAACTTGGAGTTTTGTTAGCATGACTGTTAGAAAAAGGGTTGAATTTGAAATCTTGTGAGATAAATATACTTTTTCAATGAATTTTGTATAGGAAAAAGCACACGATTGAAAATTATATCAACATGATAAAAGATGCTTAGAACTAAAATGGAATGCCGATGATAAAGAAAGAAAACGACAAGAAATGAAAAGAAAAGAAACACTATCTAAGCCACTTGTTCAACAAAATAATTACTAAATATTTACTATACCCAAGGCTCTAGATCAGAAAGATTCAGATTCAAATACTGCTCTGTGATTATCATCTGTGTAACTTCAGGCAAGTCACCTAAACCTTCTTAGTCTTAGTTTCATTTTCTGTATTAGATGATGAACCTTTGTGAGAATTCAATGAAATAGTACACATAAAGTACTTAGTGCAGTACTTAACATATACTAAATAAAGTTGCTATCATCGTTATTGTCATTACATCGTTATCACTGATAGGCTCTGTGGTTCTAAACAGTAAATGCCCAAAGAATATTGACTGACCATGAGGGATAAATCTAATATAATAGTATCTACATAAAAATATTTGATAGAGGTACTATCAAAATGGCAAGCTGAAAAAAAAACGGAAAGGAAGGACTTAAAAGATCACATAATAGGAGCATATTGAGTAAATGTCACAAAAGAAAAAGCTAGGAAAAATAAACATAATGTGAATTAGGCATCAAGTAGTTTTTAATGAAGTGAGAATTTTTAGATAGGCCTGTAGTTAATCCTTTCAAGTTTCAAAACTTGAATTTTTGACCTATTTAGTCTTTCACTATAGAAATTTGGACTAAAATTTTGCTATCATTAATATCAAAAACATGTCCATTTAGTGTATTTTTATTTTATAAAATCTTTTATGCATTATCTCTTGGAATAAACACTTAATTTATGCTCGATAATAGTTTATATATGATATTTATAGGTACATATATAATTATAAAGCATTATATATATATATATATATATATATATATATATATATATATACTGGATATTTATTGTAATATCCTGATTTTCTCCAAGTTATGTTACACTTCAATGTGCATTGATATCTTAGAAGTGTTTACCAAATAAAATCATTGCTAAAAATTTTGCCCAATAAATACAAAGATCTTAAATGTTTAATGCCTGTCTCCTTTGGATGACCTCTAAGTTTCTGACTCACATGACTTGATGTTTATCAAAATTTAGGAAATTCAGGAGTAGTTTTTGGCTGTTCAAGATGATTGTAGGAACACAGTGCAGACTCCCTTCCCTAAACAAAACCCTAGAAATCATAGGAAAGATTTTTTTTCAAGTGACTGTATAGTCATATATATATATATTTAAATAAGGATACATTTTAGAGAGCCAGAAATGTTGAGGAAACCAGTCCAAGACGCTACCATAGAAGAGCAAAGCAATACCAAGGGAGCATTGTGTCTGGAAGGGGCAGAAGATGGGAGAAGAAAGAAGCAAGAGGGTGAGGAGCAATTAGCAAGGGGTTGTTGGAGTCCTGCAGTGGTATCAGCCAAACCAATTAACTCCTAAATGCCCTAACACGCCTGCAGACAGGGGTATTCTGCCTTCAGGTAGGAGTAGTGCTAAGACTAGGAGACTGAGCAGTGCTCTTGTGACTGGGGACACTTGGAAGGAATACATACAGTTAAGCTCAGAAAAACAACTGCAATGGCAC
>PVKH010022256.1:0-14140 GCA_004027955.1 Chaetophractus vellerosus
CATTTGCCCATGGGGGCTTGCCATTTTGCCCACGGGGGCTCACCTTTGCCTGCAGTGGTGTGCCCCACCCACAGTGGTGTGGCCTGCCCATGTTGGCTTGCCTTCTTGAGGCAGTCTGCCCATTCAAGGAGGCCCTGGGGACCAAACCTAGGGCCTCCCATGTGGTAAACCAGCACCCTACCAACTGGGCTACAGCTGGCCCTGGCTGTGTATAGTTTTAAGGTCCAGTCTGCGGTGGCAGTAGGGTAGTTGCCTAGGAGTGTGTTGGCTCTATCTTTGAAGATATCCCCTAACTGAGGTTAGCTAGGTTTCTGGAGGTTGCGGTGTGACTTTGAGTCAGGAGAAGTGAATCCAAGACGAGACACCGGCCAGTTTAGCTGCTGTGGGAGCACGTAGTAATATTAGATGGGGTCCAGTTCATGGGGGTTGGAGAGGTTTAGGGTGTAGGACTTTTAGGTAGATACACTGTTCTGGAGCAAAGTCCGGGCATGTAGGCTCTATTGACAGTTGAGGCAAACTTTCTTGGACATGCTAATTATGTGTTGGATTTGGTTTAAAATGGGGAGGCAGATGCTTAAGGGTGAGGTGGGAGGGAAAAAATTTCCTGGGATGTAGGTTCGAACTTACACAATTTCAAAGGGACAGAGTTGAGTTTGAGGAATGGAACAGGTTAAAGTTCTATCCAGGTGGTTTGAGTTTGGATCATGAATCTAATGAAGTGTGTTTTGATTAGGCTCCTCATGAGTTCTAATTTACCTGATGATTGTGGCCAATATGGAACATTAATTTTCAAGTAATTTTGAGAGCAGCACATACCCCTTGGGATACCTGAGATCTGAAGGTGGCATCGTTATCTGATTGTAATGATGAGAAAAGGCTGAACCAGGGGATGATTTTATTTACTAGGGCTTTGGTTATGGCATCATCCTTTTTGGAGATGCTAGGGTGGCTTCCACCCAGTCTGAAAAGGTATTAACAAAGATTAAAAAAAATTTCATCCATTTTACTAGGGACAAGTGGATGAAATCAGCCAATCTTGCCTGAATGTTTGTCCACATGCTTGATGGGTATGAATGTGTGGATTTTGAGGTGGTTTTTGGGGTGAAGTTGTTTGGAAAATGTGACAGGATGCTGAGATTTTTGACAGAATTTTGTGAAGGGAAGAGTCATGAAGTAGGAAAGCAGCTGGGTTAGTGGCTTGAGACTGACATGGAAGTGGTTATGTAAGGAAGTGAAGATATCTAGTTCTTTCTGTTTCCGGTAGCACTATCTTGTTATCTTTAAAAATCCACCCACTAATGATCTTTGCCCCAGCCTGCAGTAAAGAATGCATTTCCTCTAAAAAGTAGGCTAGGGAACTGAGGGACAATACTAGTAACATTATTGAGAGTGCACCAGACAGGTCTTTGGTTTTGGTGGCTTGTAGTTTTGTTTCTTGGTCTGCTATATGATTTCCCTGTGCAATTGGGTTGTTCTGTTTGGTGCCCCTTGTAGTGAAGTGTTGTTATGCTCTGTGGCAGGGTGGCAGTCTGAAGGAGTTTCAGAATCAGTTGTTGATTGACGATGGATGGCCCATTAGTGGTTAGGCACTCTCTCTCTCTCTCCACAGAGAAGCATGTGAAAATATGATATGATATACATATTTAGAGTCAGTGTATATGTTGACTGTGAGATTTGGGATTATAATTAGGGCTCTGGTGAGAGCTATGAGTTCTGCTTGCTGTGAAATTGTGCCTGGTGGTAATGTGCCTGATTCTAAGACTTTGCTTAGGTTTACTATTGCATACCCTGCCTGTGTGGTATTACCAATTTTGGTGGAGCTGCTATTGATGAACCAGTTTGGAACAAGTTCTGGCAAGGGAAGATCCAAGATGTTGGGGTATGGGTTGATGAGGTGATCGAGTATTTCTAAGCCATCATATTCTGGGAATTTGTCTTTCATGATTGTATTAGGTATAGTGTGTAGGGTAGCAGGGTTAAGGGAGGGGCACTGGTGCAGAGTAACATTAGGGTTTTGGAGTAGAGTTGTGTGGATAGCTTGCAGGTGAGTATTGGAGATGATTGAAATAGCTTGGTGGGACAATAGGGAAGATAGAGAGTGTGAGGAGTATACCTAGATGGTTTGGAAGGGCACCAATTTTATGGTTACCTGAACAAGTATGGTAGTGGCTGCTAGAGTTCAGAGACAGTGAGGCCAACTTGTGATAGTCCCGTCAAGTTGCTTATTTTTTGAAGTATGCAACTGTGCAGAGTTCAGGTCCATACCTGTTAGGAGTCCTAAAGCATACCCTCCCCAAAGGTCTATGTATAAATGGAATGGCTTCCTTGGATTTGGCTAAGGCTGGTGCAGTGCAAAGGGCCCTCTGTAGTGTTTTGAATGGAGTTGTGATTGATATGCATTGGGGTATTGGTTCATGGAGGTTGCCTGTGGATGTGTGATAGAGGGGTTTGGTGATAAGCCTGAAATTAGGTGCCCAGAGATAGATGAAGCTGGCAAGCCATAGAAATCATAGTAATTTGGAATTAGTTGTGGGCAGTGGAATTTCAGAGATAAGTTTTTCATCCCTGAGTTAGGCCTCTGTGGGTAGGGGTTAAGTGTAGTCTAGATATGTGATTTTGGGGGTGAAAAACTGGCCCTTATGAGGGGAAGC
The DNA here is from genome assembly GCA_004027955.1 of Chaetophractus vellerosus. Taxonomy (NCBI): domain Eukaryota; kingdom Metazoa; phylum Chordata; class Mammalia; order Cingulata; family Chlamyphoridae; genus Chaetophractus; species Chaetophractus vellerosus. The sequence continues at coordinate 2,652 of PVKH010022256.1, forward strand.
TGGATACCCTTTATCTGTGAGAAAGTTGAGAATAGAGATAGTGTGTTTGATGGAGAATTCTAATGAGGTGCTTCATAGGAGGACGTCATTAACGGATTGCATGAGAATGCTGGGGTTTAGCAACAGGGTAGAGAGAACATGGGCTAAACCCTGACAAAGTAAGTGGGGACTGTCATGGAAACCCTGAGGGAGGACAGTCCACATGAGTTGTTGGGAGACTTTTGTAGTTGGGTCCATCTGGGTAAAGGAGAATAGGTTCTGGGAGAAGCAAACAAGAGGGATAGTGATGATGGCATCTTTAAGGTCCAGGACTGTGAAGTGAGAGGTGTTGGAGGGAATGAGGGAAAACAGTGTATATAGGGTGGGAACAACGGGAGTGAGAGATTGAGTGGCATCATTAACCACTCATAGGTCCTGAACAAAACGATAAGTGCCATTGGGTTTCTTTATGGCTAGTGTAGGAGTATTGGCAGGTGAGCTGGTTGACCATAAGAGACCCACAGAAAGAAGTCGGTAGTTAATGGACTGTAACCCAACTATTGCTTGGGGGGATAGAAGATACTGAGGTTTATTTGGGAATCATTTATGGTTTAAAAGGGTGACTTTAATGGGATTATGAGGTTTAACAATTGAGGGATGTTCTGTGACCCAGACTATTGGGTTGACCTGCTCTTTAAGGATTGGGGGAAGATTTGAGGGGGGATGTGAGTGTATGTCAGAGGAAAGAGTATCTGTTGTAGGTGTGCTGAGAGCCAGGAGGTTAATAGTTGGATGCAGCTTGGGAGTGGGGCAGGTGGGCATGGTTAGGAATGAGTGCATGAAGGAAACTGTTCCAATGAGGCATGTTAGTGTTTGGAAAGGATTCATTTCCTGACTATTAACCCCCACTATAGATACTGAGGAATGTACTAAAGGTCCGGTACGTTCTGGTAAAACTGAATAAGTGGACCCTGTGTCTAATAAAAAGGAGATCAGCTTACCTGCCACCATTATGATTACCCTGGGTTCTTCTCCAGCGATGGAAATGACAGGGGATTCCAAACCCAGGCAGTGTCAGTCTTCAGTGGCTAAGCCCATTAGTTCTGGAAGGGACAATCACAGCTCTGGTTTAGGGACTGATTTTGGAACAGCTGGCCCTTGACTAGTTCTCAGAGGGCAGTGTGATTTCCAATGTCCTTTAACCCAGCACCCTGGACAGGGGCTCAGTGGAGCTCTGGGATTAAGGCACACTTTTGCCCAATGTCCTTCTTTTCCACACTTGTATCAGGGTCCTGGTGGAGCTCAAGAGTTTTCTCCAGCTGTCTTGGATGGTGGCTGCAATTAAATGGTATTCAGCCTAATTTCGCTTGAGATTTTGTTGTTTAATTTCCTCATGTTTATTGTTAAAGACTGAATGCAGTTTTAATTAGGTCTTTTTGAGGGGGTTTTGGCCCATCCTTTAATTTTTGTAGTTTTTTCTTTATATCAGAGCTTGGCTGAGAAATAAAGTGCATATATAGATACAATTTTCCTGTCTCAGAATTGGGATCTAGGTTGTTGGTTTTTAAAATGGGTTCTGTAAGCCGGCTCATAACTGCTGCTAGGTTTTCATCAGGTGTTCAGGTAATTTCCCGAATCTTGTCATAATTTACAACCTAAGGGAGGCCATCTTTAACCTTTCTATTATGAAGGTAAGAAAGTGATACATGCAGTGAATATCCGGGGAGTTGGGTTGGTAGTCCCAGTCTGGGGCTGTAGTGGGTACAGCCATAGAGATAGTGGGGTGGTGGTTAGGGTCCTGGGTATGAAAGGTACCTGAAAAGGCTGTCACTGCAGCCCAGATATGGGTCTTTTCTTCAGGGGTTAGTGGAGGAAGAAATTATGACATAGACATTCTGGGAAGCTGAGATCATAGGATTGGGTGATATATAGAATTCCTTGGTGTATTGTGCAGGGTCAATAGAAAAGGAGCCTAGGCGTTTTCAATATGTGAGAGATCAGAGTGTAAAAGGGACATGTACATGCATGATGCCTTCTGCTCTGGCTACCTCTCAGAGAGGGAGGACGGGAGCTGGGGAAGAAGAATTGAGATCAGGATGGTTGGGCATGAGAGCAGGTGATGGGTGGGGAGAAGGGAGCACATCCAGGGGGAGGTGTGGAGGAATGGGAGGAGGATAGAGTAGGTTCAGAGGGCGCTGAGGCATACAGTGGTAGAGGCAGGGCATGATCAGAGGAAGTGAAATCAGAAGAAGGGTTCTCTGTGTATGAATGGGAGGGGTGGTTGATTACAGAGGAGAATTTTGTAGATAGTGCAATGTTGGCAGAGGGAGGGATGGTTATGAAGAAAAAGGAAAGCCTGAATGTAGAGAATCTCCAACCATTTGCCACAGCATTGGATAAAGTTCTAGAGAAATTGGATGTCAAAGATGCCATGCTCAGGCCACTGGCTTTTGTTGTCTAACATATATTGAGGCCAAATAGTGGTGAGTGAAAAATAAGCTGTTTTGGTTTGATTTCTCCTCCAGGATAGAAAGTTTTAAGGTTGTAGAGGAGGTACACAAAAAGGGGTTTCCTTTGGAGGAAATGATTGGGAATTTCTTATGGTTGGTAAGGTGTGGATGAGTTTGGAGACTTTTCAGGTAAGCGGGTATGGAAGGAAAGAAGTAAGCTTCCTCGAATTTTCACTTCCACACTGGTCAGGAGCCAGAAGGCCAGTGACCAAACCCAGAACCAAGCATCCCTGGAGCTAGGAAGGTCAAGTGAAGGCTGGTAATGGCCACTGACTAAACTTGGGACCAGGTGTCCCCAGAGCCGAGAAGGTCAGGTGATGGGGACAGTTCCCCAATGCTGGAGAGGATCACTGACCCAGCGCTAGGATTTCTGGGCAGAGGAAAAATGGATAGGATCATCCAGAGATATTCTGAGACTCACCCAAAGAAGAATCTGTGTCCTGTGTTGGATGGAAAAGCTGCAATGGAAAGGTAGAGGATCGCTACAGATGTGGCCTGCCTCTCCCAGTTTCAGCACCAAAATGTTAGGTCCCAGTTCAATGAGGATCAGAGACAGACCAAAGTTTCAGGTGGAGAAGTTTATTAGATCTCCAACATGATGGAGGTCTGAAATGAGACTTCAGACCATTTGACTGAGCTGGAGAATATCTTTTGAACTCGTGAAGTTGGGTGTTTTGGGAGAAGGATGCGAAGCTATGGCTCAAAGACGGGGTGGAAAAGTACCAGGCTTTCTGTTTCCAAGGTAGACAGTGATGTTCTTAGAACCTTTGCTCTGGAAATTGTCTTATTGGGGGAGAGAGTGTTCTGTGGTTAGGCCATGGATGGGGCCAGAGCAGAGCATAGCTTGAGCTCAGGGTCAATGGTTACAATCTAACAATTTCATCAGTGTTTTAGTTTCCTCGTCTGCTCAAAGCAAAACCATAAAATGGTGTGGGTTAACAAATGGGAATCTATTTGCTCAAAGTTTTAAGACCAAGAAAATATCCAAATCAAGTCATCATCAAGGTGATGTTTTCTTCCTGAAGACCAGCTGCTGGAAATGCTGGCCACCTCTGTCAAATGGCAAGGCACGTGATAGCATCTGTTGGTATCATCTAGATTTCACTGATTTAAGCTTCTTGCTTTTGTTGCCTTTTCTCTCTGTCTGCATTTCATTCTCTTATAAAGGACCCCAGTATAGGATTAAGAGCTATCATAATTGATGTGGATAATACCTTAACTGAAGTAACCTCTTAAGAAGTTCCACTTACAATGGCTTCAAGCCGATAAGAATGGATTAATTTTAATAACATTTTTATGGGGAATATACAGTTTGAAAACACCCCAATTCAGCCATGTCTGAGTGTTTTCTAAGAGTTTTCCAGTTAAACTAAGTTTTAAATTTATTGGTAAGTTATGGCAAGACATTCACTATTGAGCTTAAACATCTTAAACACATTACAAAATAACAAGATGCTTATATGAACTATAATTTGCCAATAAATTTAAAAACTGGGTCCAGAAACTCTGTGGACCTGCAACTCCTATGCTACAACTCAATGGACTCAACCAGGACACCTAGTTGGGAGTTGACGATGGAAGACTGCTATGCAGGGGAATCCAGAGAGCCTGCAGCTGCAGGCAGGATAATCCTTTCCATTGTGGAGGAGACATCATCATTCCAGACTTCTTGGGATTGGGGGAAGAACTATGGACTAGAATGGACTTGTTGGAGTCCTGATATAGACTTATGATACATGCAATGCAAGAAATTGCAAAATTATGTGGAGCCAGGGTCATTGGACACTTTGGGAGCAGGGTGAGGGAAGAGCAATTGTAATGCGGGTTTTTTTGTTTTTGTTTTTAATTTTTTTAATTTTTAAATTTTATTTTACTTTTTTTGCGGGGGGGAACCTGGGAATTGTCATGGATGATGCTGCAATGGAGGATGTAGGCCAGTTTGTATGATCATGTATCATTCGGAACTGTAAGGGAGAGAGGATTGTCTATGGCCTGAACTGTGATCTATGCCTGATGGCAAAGCCCCTAAATGCGTATATCTATCAGAGGTGTTATGCCACACTGAGGGATGTGCATGTGGGAGGTTATGGGAGGGGTGGGGGGGTGGCATATGGGTACTCCTGGAATCTCTGAGTAACATTTATGTAATCAATTTATCCTAAATATATATATAGATATATAATAAATAAATTTAAAAAATTAAAAAAAAAGAAAGTAACTCTAATCCTTATATACATAATACACCAGAGCTGAAGATGTTTTTTAAGTATCAGATAAAAATATTTTAGGTTTTGCAGGCCGTAAGCCCTCTCTCATAAGAATTCAAGTTGTTCCCTGCATTGCAACAATTTAAAACAATGTAACAATGAATGGGGATGACAGACTGTGTTCCAATAAAACTTTCTGGGCCATATTTGCATATCAATGTTCTAGATTAAATAAATAATCTGCATCGGACACAGCTATGGGAATGAAGAACTACCACAAAAACATGAACAAGGAGGAATCTCACAAAAATAAGGTTTCGTGAAAGATGCCAGATATAATTGAATACAAACAATATGATTTCACTTCCACATAATTAAAGCTGTATAAAATAAATTTTGTATATTGGACATTAATTTGTGATGGGGTATGTGGTTCATTTCTGAGATGCTTAGAAATGTCTTGTTATGCTCTGTATTCTGGATGCACAGATATTTTCATTTCTGAAAATTCAGTTAATGTAACTAATTATATGACTATTTTCTAAAATGATTCCAAAAATAAATGCTATTCACTAACATACTGTAAAAAAAAAAGATTTTATCCATATTATTCCCATTTTAAATGAACCAGCTTTTGGTTTTGTTGCTCCACACTACTTTCTCATCTTCATTGTACTTCCATTACTTTCAGTTTTAATATTATATATTTCAAAACAGAATCAATTTTTAAATATTTATCACACTGGGCACTTAGGATATATGCAATATCTATATAATATATTAATAAAATATTAAAATTAGAAATAAATATAGGAAAAATTTATGATACAATAATTAATAGTGTTATTTCTTCCTTTAGGTCAAAGAGATTTTGGTTCATATATATTGAGGGTATGTAATTAGGCACACAGATTTACAGTGTTATGTCTACCTGATAGTTTGCACTTTAATCATTATAAAATGTTTCCTTCCCTCTCTTAGATGTATGCTTTATCTAATAAAATATATCCACAACAGCTTGCTTTTGGTTGATATTTAAATAGTATGTCTTTTCTACCATTTAATTTTCAAATTTTCTGTAAATTTCAAGTTAATTGGGTCTCCTGTAGGCATAATAGATATAGAATGATTCTTTTTATCTAATCAGACATTTGTTGTCTTTTAGTTATATTATTTAGTACACTTATATAAAATATAATTACATATATATGTGTATTTAATCAATCATCTTAGTATGTGTTTTCTACTTGTACCACATGTTTTATATTCTAGTTTCTAGTTTCACTTCTTTATTACTGTGTTTGTGAATAGTTATAGTTATTATTGTATGTTTTCCAATATCTTGATAAATATAGATATTTTTCCTATCCTTTTTGTTCTTGAAATATAGATTAGAACACATAATCTTGGCTTATGGGAATATAAATTAGGATATTTATCAATTCCCAGTTTGATTATCTTAGAACTCATAAAACTACATTTTTCTTTTGTGCCATTGTTGTCAAATAGTTTAATTCTATACATATTTTATATCATGAAACAATTATTTTTATATACTTTAAGATTTACTATATATGAACTCTTTAAGTTTGTTTTATTCCTCCTTATACCCTTGAAATTCTATCTGGAATAATTTTCCTCTTGTATGGTGAAACAATATTTTTTGTTTATTTTAATGAAGATCTGCTAGTGAAAAGTTCCATTTTCATTTGACTAAAAATATCTAGCTTGAAGTATAAAAAGAAAAGAAATTAAAATACAAGATGAAACATAAGAGCAATATAGAACATTTTTAAATGGTCTAATTTAGGTTTAGTTGGAATCACAGAAGGAAAAATGAATGAGGAAGACAGGATATTTGAAGAGATAATAAATTATAAATTTCCCAAAATTGATAATGGCAAGCTGACCTTTCTTACTGTTCAATAATTTTGTTCGACTGTGTTTCATCTGATCTTAAATTCATGCACTCAGTTATTACAGTTATTGCATTTTTAGTTCCAAAATTTACATTTAATTCTTTCATCATTTCCAATTCTTTGCCACAGTTTTTCAACTAATTTTTTTTATTTAATTGACCATTTTACTTTTATTTATTGTTAAGTCCATATATCTGGATTTCTTGGAGGTGTATTCTTTCACTTGAAGAGGCCTGTAGAGAGAAAGCTCTGCAGTATAAAAATGTTGATTAAAAACTTTTTTTCTTCATTAGAGAATATTAGGTCCTTCCAACAGCTTATATTTTCTAATTCAACTCTCATTTTCCAAAGTTTGTCATCTGCCAGCACTGTTTGAGGGGAGAAAGCCTCAAGTTATACATATGATATTGTTGAGCCAAGAATTAGGTAAAATCTGGGGATAACTTACACCAACACTAATGTTAGATATGCTTATAGATATCTTTTATTATGACTGATATGCAATCATTTACTCTGTTTTGAAAATAATTATTAAGAGCCATTGCTTCATTACATTTACAATTAACCATATCACCCAGATATTTACCCAATTGAAAGAAAAACTACATAATCCTTATGTGAATGTTTATAGTGACTTTATTCTTATTCACTAGAAATGGAACCAACAAAAATGTACCTCAGATGCAGAGTGAATAGATAAACTTGAGTACATCCATACAGTGAAATACTACCTAACATTAAAAATAAAAAACTACTCACACAAAAAACTACATAGATGAATCTGAAGCACATTATACTAAGTGAAAAGAGCCAGGTTCAAGAGGTAGCATACTGTATGACTCCATTTTTATGGCCTTCTGGAAAAAGCAAAGCCAAGGGGTAAGAAGAGAGAGCAGTGATTGCTTGAAGCAGACATTGGGGAGCTGGTTGACTACAAAGTAGGAAAGGGGAATTTTAGAGTATTGGAACTGTTTTATATCTTGATGTCAGTTACCCAAATGTATGTGTGTTACTGTAAAATGAAAAACTTAAAATTTTAAATTATACTCTATGTAAACTACACCTTAATAAAACTATTAAATTACAAAACTTTTATAAGTAAAAAAATATTTTATTTTATTACAAAGATTTTTTATTGTTTTTCAACATTCATAGGAAACAAATACTCACTCAACCAAAACATGCATCTAGGCCAACACCTTCCCCCAGATACGACCTCTCATAGTTCCTTCACTTACTAGCTACCCAGCTTAAACAAAACCCTTCACTTCATTCAGCCCATTTTCTCATCTGTAAGTGGATCAAAGTATTATGATTATATGAGATAGTGACTGAAAAGAGTTTTGTGGCACACAATCAAGAAAATAAGCAATAAATATTTATATTTCCAAGCATAGATGCTTACAGACACTAAACCCTATGATAAGATAAGATTCATTTAAATGGCTATAGTTCTAAAAATGAAATGGACAGACAAGTACTGAGAGGGAAACAGGGACACAAAAACAGGGACAAAAATTTAAAGGGACAGGAGAAAACAAAGAAATCATGATTCCAAACAGACTTTCATATATAAATTATTTAGCATCAATACAGCAAACAAAGAAAAAAAAAAACTTTTCCAGTTTTATGTTAATATGCATCCTCATCAAAAGAAATGGTAATAGGATGCTTGAAACCTGTTGATAGCTCTTAATTCTAGGAAGTATATAAGAATGGGAGAGGGCAGATAAAGGGGGCCCTCATTTTTTTACTCAAAATATATCTAAATTTTTTAACATTATTAAATTAGATAGTGTTCATATATTATTTCTTTAATAAAGTAGAGTATTAGAATGTATCCTCCTATTATCTTTTATCACTCTGAGAAGTGCCCATAGTATGGTATTACAATCAAACTGCTGATTTTTGGGACTCTGCTAAAAGGACTACTGAGAGTGCTTAGACCTAAATTTTCCTCTGAAGTCCCAGGAACCAGAAGTACACGGCCGACCATCAGCCCTGGGCACAACTGCAAAGTGCCAATGATGAGGTGGCTGTCACCTGCCCATCTGTATAACTCATCTAACTTCTGCTGGGGCTGGAGTTTACATCTTAGTCCAACTTTATGACATTGTAGATACAGAGCAAAGGAAAAAAAGTTATATCCTCTTAACAGAATAATATAAAAATACATTAAACAAAATTTAAATGTTTAGTAGCATCTTTTAGTTGCATTTTCCTGGTGTACTAGAATTTAGCTTTGAAAATGATGCACTAGTAAATGACACTCTCAGTTCAGGGAATGTTGGAAGCAAGGGGATCCCAAGAGGTATGACATGAAAACTTTTTCCAAATATTTTGCACTATTTAAAACACAGAGCTCGAAAATTTCCCAGTCAAGAGGCTATTCTTTAGAGTGTATATGCTACACTGAGGAGGACTCACTCCCACCAACACTTGTCATAATAGTAAAAAAGGGGACTTCATTTTGGACTTAAGGTAGAAGCCAAATTAAGCTTATTCAGTGAATGAAGATCTGGTTTCAGCAATGATTTCTGTTAAAGTAAGTTCATTCCAAACTATCTGAGCTTTGAATTTGCATTTCTAATCCATATACTGCATGCCCCCAACAATTTAAGCCTGAAATTTGTTTTTATGTAGCATTTTTGCCATACATACTCACTGAGCTTAGAGTTCTTTGTGTGTTATTTAGTTCTTATGCTTACAGGAAACTTAAGGATTTTCTCTCCCAACTAATCACCGGAAATTCAGGACTACTTACAATAGAGTTTCAGACATTAACAAAAAGTGCTGTCCTTATACTATCTTAAAAGTTCCCAGATGCTCAGTTTGGTTAATATTTGTTTTCACAGGCCCTCAACCTTATCCTAATATTTTCTTATTTCTTTTGGATTCTGCTTCTTCTATCATTTGATGAACATTAAATGAAGAAAAATCACAGTCATTAATATCAATAGGACTAACTCCAGTTCAATTTGAAGATACTGAAGTAGAAATGGTTTGAACATAAATATAAACATATTTTCCTTTCATTATTGGCCATTTCATTTGCCCATGGATTACTTCTTCATAGAACAAAATGTCTTATTTGAGAAAATTTTATTTCTTTTCTAGTCTTATCAGCAGCAACAATCTTACCAGAAGCTATCTCAAGTAGGAAGCCTATATATTGGAGGCTTTGATGTAAAATAGTCCTGTGTTCATTTGCCTGCTCTGCCACTTCATAGATGTATTACTTGGGAAACATATGCTTTCTCATCTGTAAAATGACAATATGTTGTAATTATTAAATTAGGTAAAGTTTGAAAAACATTTTTCATAGCCCCTAGTATATAATATGTGATAGTCAACTTTTAATCTCTCAATTTCTAGTCTGAAAAGGGTTATAGGAAAAATAGTGAGATGGAGAGATGAATACAGATGAAGGAAGGAAGAGGGGAAGGAAGGGAAGGGGAAGAAAAATTTTGCTTATGGAAAATATGTATATTTTTCCATACTTTTCAAATTAAATAACATAGATGAATAGTTTAAGGGTAAATGAACTTAAAATACACATTTTCTCCCCAGGACAGATAGCAGTAAATATAACATTCTTTGTCATTTAAGGCAGTCTCAAAAAAATAGAAATCATTTTTCCAGTGAGAGCCAAAGGCCAGCCAATTTATACCAGTAAGTGGTATTTCTCAGGTCAAGAAATAGGTGGTTTTCTGGAACTCTCCTCTAATGAGGAGATTCAAAATGCAGGAAAATATCTAATACAAGAAATGTGCAGTCAGTATCTGAGATCTTCTTTGGAACATAAAAATCCTTTCTCAAATTATTTAGTGAAAATTTCCCCTGGACTTGGTAGTACACTTTGGTGCAATTCATTTCTGTTGAGTGGTATGATTTTTTCTGAGAAGTCTGCTTTGGTTTAAAAATATAGCAGTAGATTATGGTCCTGGATCATTTTTGATAAAATAAAGGAACTCCAAAAATGTTTTAGAACTCTAAACTCTGTATATTTTCCTACAGATTCCAGGCAGAAGAGATAAATTCAAGGCACAGAGAAGTTGTTTATGGATTTTATTGCCTCACATTTTAAATCAGGATAATTACCTTTGATATGCATAAGAACTGTATTTTAGGTTAATGCTTTTGGCCCATCCTTGTCCTTCTACACTTAAATTAGCTCCTATTCTTGACCACATGGCTGAGCACTTTTATAAATTCAAGAAACATTTATTTTCTTGAACAATGCTAAGATTTAAATTTTGTGTATGAGCAGAACTTATCTGCTCTATAGTAACTAAACATTCAGTTCTCTTTTCCATTCTAGAAGTTCTTAGATCATCTCTTTCTCTTTGGGTCACACTGGAATCAACCAGACTAAATGGAAATAGCAAACCTGTCTGTGGTGTCTGAGTTCATTTTTCGTGGACTGTGTAATTCAAAGGAGCTCCAGACCTTCCTCATATTGCCATTTTCTATACTGTACCTAATGACCGTTGTGGGCAACTTCCTTGTCATGCTCTTAATCATGACTGACCCCCATCTCTACTCCCCAATGTATTTCCTCTTAGCCAATCTCTCCTTTGTTGACTTTTGCCTTTCTTCAGCAACTACCCCTAAACTTATCACAGACTTCCTGAAGGAAAATAAGACCATCTCGTTTGGAGGCTGCATGAGTCAGATCCTCTGTGTGCATCTATTTGCAGGAGCAGAGATGGTACTGCTCATGACAATGGCCTATGACCGTTATGTGGCCATATGCAAACCCCTCCATTACTCCAGCATCGTGGACAGAAAAAAGTGCATCTGGCTAGTTTTAATATCATGGGTCACTGGCTTTGTGCATGCCATGAGTCAACTGGCTATAATGTTGGATCTGC